>JANZLH020000397.1:893737-904135 GCA_026770325.2 Erythroxylum fimbriatum
TTAGCCGTGTGTTGTTAAGGGGCTGTGAGTTAATAAAATTTCAACTCAGGGTTTTTTTTGCTAATATTTATATGTCAGGGTTTTTTTAGCAACTTTGAATAACACAGGATTATTAAGGCAATAAATTCATGAATTTAATTAATCTTGAATCATTTGGAGTTACCTAAAGACAATTCTGGTGAAATAAAGACAAAATCGTCAAATTTTTTATGTTATACAATTGTTATTGTGCCGTTGAAATTATTTTTCTCTTTATATTCTAACATTAAATGGTTTTAAGTTAATTAGTATAGATCAGATCTTCATTTGCACTATAAATATCCATGTAATGTTTTATTTTATACAAGAGAGGCAAGAGTTACAGTTCTATTATAAGAGTACTCTTATCTCGTGATTTGTGTGTGTTTCTAAACATTTGCAATAATCTTTTTTTTTTGGTCTTGCAATAGGAGTCATGGGGTTACATCTTCACATGGCTAAACTGAAGTTACGAAATAGAGACAAGGAGCTTCTAATTAAATGTAGGAATTAACAATGAGAAACTTATAAAGTGGGACCACCCAGAAATTATTCGATTTTAAAAACTTAAGTTGTAATATATTCACTAATGAATCTCACAAAGTGTTCGTTGTATGTTGAAGTGGAATTTCTTGTTGACTGCAATCTCTTATTGCGCATGATGGGAAAAAAGGAAAGAAGAGATTAGTTGAATGCTGAAGTGGAATTGCTTGTAATTGCCCAGCTTACCTCATACTCATTGCGTTTGGGACTTGCAGTTTTCAATATCCAATTATATTATTTGTATCTCTGGGATCTTAGCGAATGATATACATTATAAGCAGAATAAGCTGGTGCAATCCCAGACAGAAATGCACACACAATGAAGTGCACATCATTTTCTTCTTTACACTTTTGGTTGATGCTTCAGCCAATTTCTTAAAGGAAGCCCTCATCAGGTTATGCTCTTAAAACACTTTATCCACGTTGCTTTAATAAATTGTAGAGTTCAATGTACCTCCAAGGCTCCAAGCTTTTTTTTTGTTAATTATAGTCTGATTACACTTACGAATTTGGTGCTTGAGCTCAGATTTGTTTTCCATCTAATACCAAATTTTTCAGTTGAAGAAGGGAATGCTGATCTGTACTTTTCCATGCCAACATTTCATGGGTCCAGTTTGAAACTGAATTCAGTACTTGACTGCCAAAACCGATCCCAATATAAGGTTGCAAATCTCTCTACATCCTTGATTGTCACCAATGTTATGTTGACGTTTTAACTGAGAAGGGTAGCTTAATTTAGAGAAGTCTCCATCTTGAAGATTAAGATCTGAATCCTGGCCAGATCAGGTTGTTACAAGGAAATATATCCGCGGAAAATCGCTTTCTTGTCTACAAGTGGCCTTACTTTCATTTAATCAATTTCCAAATTTAGAGGCAAAATGAGCTACTCGGTAGAGTTGTGGGTTACCATCCATCACTAATTTTAATAAGACATTGGGTCAAACACTTTAATCTTGCTTCAATAATGACTGTGATAAGTGAGATTGCTTCACCACTTGCCACTTCGAAGACATTATATAATCAAGATGATGGTTACATCAAAACAAAGCTTAATTTCTTAACAGAACTCAGACATGAACGAGCATAGTGGAAAATCTTTCTTCATTTTGACTCATTTCCCTGTATCTCAATGTGCTTTAGCAAAGAAAGGACTGTTCACTTCAACAAAAACAACATTTGGCTACGAAAAAATTTGTCACTAAATGTCTCAAAATCGTTGCCAATAATCATTAGTGATGATTTATATTCGTCGCCAAAAATATCGTCAAATCCTCCTAGCTGAAAACTATATGCGACACTTTTCACTAATCGTCGCTAATAGTTTTTACATATGCTTTATTTAGTAGCAAAAAACTATTATCGACATTTTAAATAAACGTCGCCAATATATTTTGCCTACGTTTAAGTTTTGTAGCTAAAAATTATTAGCTACTTTTCCAATAACGTAGCTAATTGTTTTTAGCTATGTTTCTAAAAACATAGCTAAAAAGTTTTAACTACATTTTTGAATATATAGCCAAATATTTTTTACTATGTTTTATAAAATATAGTCAAATTTTTAGCATACATTTTAACAAAATGTTATATCATATTAATTATAATTATTTGTGACATTTTTAATATCGTATTAATTATAATTATTTGTGACATTTTTAATACATATTATTGTATATAATATTTAGGTTTTTATGTTAATTTATTATACAAAAATAATTGATAATTTGGAACATTATATATAAAAAATAAATATCATTAAATTATGCCAACAAAAAAAATATTCTTCATATACAAGATTTTAATTGCAAATTTAACAATTCTTATAAACAAATTAATAAATACAGAGACTAGTTTACAAATTATAAATACTAAGATTATTATAAAAAAAACAACATAACTAGAATGACTCTATATGTGTCCATGTCAATGAGAGCAACTTCATACATCAACAATCATATACGAAACATCAACCATAAGAATCATGAAAGTAACTTCAAAATCGGTAGAGTGCTTGAAATTATGCATAATTAAGCTAATTTGTTTTCAATTAAGAAAGAAAAGAGGGCAATGAAATGGGAAAGTAATCTAGCAAAATATTCATTGAAAACCATTAAGTACTTTCCAAAGTACAACTTCTTTATCATGTAAGAACTCAACAATCCAACCTGAGAGTAAAACAAAAAGCAAGTGTTGTAACATATATGCATTAGGTGCATCCATAGCTTGAGTAAGGTTAAGAATACTTTAAACAATAAGAATAAAGCTTAATGAAGAAAGATAAACATGACAGTTTAAAAGCACTTCATCTCTAGAGCTCTAGGACTATAATCACTAATATGAATTTCAAGTTGCAAGTGAATTTAAATTTTTTGGGCTGTTGGAATTTTAACATAGCATTTACAACAAGTTGAATACCATTGTTCTTGTTCATAGGTGTTCATTTACTTGACTATCTCCTAAAATATATTACCCATTTTCTATCAAGTTTACTAGTTCTAAAGTATGCAACCAATCAGTTACAAGCATGCCACAACATACAAGATTACTCCAGCAGAGTAAGTTGCATGTAATAATTACTCCAACAGTTGAATACAAGATTATAGGAGTTAAATTACACAAATTACAAACTCAACGATACTTGGAAACATCAAGCTTAGCATAACATATGAAAATGAAAAATGAATCACAACTTAGTATGATAGATAGAAATCCACCTCTAACAGCTGTCAAACATTATCCATGTCAACAGTACATACATCTTTCCATTTAATTTTACACACCCTCCTCCTTTTCCAATAAGCATGAATATTATCCAACATGTTACTAGTGAAACCATCTCTACTTGCAAAATGAATGAAGACATAAAATTTTAGTGAGATTCGTCATCACAAAATAAGGCACCACAACATAATTATAGTTAGATGCAAAAGGTTGCCCAAAGATGAAAATTTAACAAACTCAACATTCCAGGCTTCCCAACTAGAGACGACCAAAGGTAAATGAGATGAAAAATTTACAAGAAGCAAGAATCAATGAAGTGAACAACAGTTACCTTTGATCTAAAGTGAGCCACTCGTTAGTAGAATCATCTGTGACTATACCTCCAATAACCACACTTGTGGTTTGTCCAATCCTTCCTTCTGCCTTTGACTCCTTTAGGCATGAAACATAGGAAAATGTTAAACCATAATTATCTAATTTATATGATATAAAAGGAAGACCAATTAAACGATATCGTTATATCTAATTTGTTCATAACTAATGCTTGATTTGATGAACCCAAATGTTGTTCCAAAACTATAAATCTTTGTATTCAACATGCTTGTATAAGAACATTCACAAAAAAATTTTGATATGTGCTTTTGTTATTGGAGCACAAGGTTTACCCTTAATTACAGATTAGATTACAACATTTAAACTAAAAATTCACATTTAATAGCTTTAAAATTTTGACACATAAGTGAGAGAGCCTAAGAACTTTAGCCAACGCTTTAACAATGATCCTTTACAAAAAGCTACGTGAACTATAAAAAGGATCTTGAAACAAACTTTTTTCATTTCCATTAACAATTGTTGTCGTTTCAAAGCTGGACACTTATGTAGGCATGAAATCAGTTCCACTTAAGTACAAGCCAGAAATCAATAGGATAATGTTTGCACCAACCCAGAAAAGGTGAATGACAAAAAAAGGAATCAGTTAAACCACAGCATAATACCAGACCTCAACTGTTGAATGTTTGATAAACACCATGCATATAGGAAACTTTCGTCCAATGATAATAGAACAAAAAATTGCTCTTTGATCTATGGTACATTATGTGAAAAATAAGGTCTCATTCATCCAATAATCATGAGTATTAGTATATAAGAAGTATAATTGCGAATAAAAAACATGTGAAGAACACACAGAATCACGAAAAACCTATTGAAGTTTAATAGTAGTGACAATATCAAAATCTTTTGGCGCTCTTTTCAAAATTAAATCTCTCACACATCCACCCACTAAGTATGTCACTACTTGGTACCACATCGGGCCCATGACAACCACCGCAAAACCGGGCTAAGGACACTAACGGTATCCCTAATCTAACTATGCAAGGCTAACTGAATATCAATTCTTTTCTTTTTTTTTGAAAAATTTGGGCCGCACAACGGCTATATTTTTAAAATCTCAAAACTAGCAAACGATTTCAAACACACTTCTATATTCACATCCAACCACAAATCCAGGACTCTCTAGTCCACTCAAGACAATCTCAACTCCAGGCAATCTCAACAACAGTATCAAAGTTCATACATAAAATCTTTTATAAAACACAAGGCAATCAAAAGTTAGCTTACATAATCATAAAGTGTATCTACATAAACACAGTTCACGAGCCACTAAGCTACCCACGTACGGTAATACCCCAAAAATGTCAAAAGATTGCGTGATCTACTCAGAGCTTCAAACTTACTAAATTAACTTGCATGGTTGGAAAGCGGAGGGGGATGAGTACACTAGGTACTCAGTGAGTAGGAAAAACATATATCACAAATAGAATTCGATTCATACCAAGATGGCGTAGATAACCTATAAAGTGAATATATATGACATAAAGAAAAACATATAGACCCAGCCTATGACTCAATGTATACTAGTTAGGAACCATAGGCCTAGCCTGTTAACTCACCCATCCGGTGAACATAGGTCCCAATTCTAGTACACAAAAGCATAAAAACATCATATGTATCAATCAAATATCGATAGGAAAACCAATATCAGGATAAGCAAAAACAATCACGTGTGACACCACTAGTTAGCCAAACTAATGTGCACAACCACCTATTATCAGTGTTGGCTCGACTTTCATCCGTGGTGAGTCCGGACAATAGTCGATAAGAGCGTCATAACCCTAAGTGATGAACTCGTCGGTGTCTAGACCCTAGGTGTGGAATCACCCGCGAGTCCCGTAGAAAAGTGTCGATACGGCGACTCGACTTTCATGTACCAGCGTCAAGGGGACGGGGGTCGCTTAATCATAATCAGTTGTGCCCAGCACACAATTGGCCAATTGTTTCCTCACCAATCACAAAAGAAATCATATATAATTATTAAGTATAAAAATCAAGTAAGGCACCATGCCTTTATTTATCGGTCCAACCAATAAATGAAAACTTATCATGGCTCTAAGCCAAAAGAGAACAAAAACATGCATCATACATGACTCGATTATGCATATGTAAATTCCAAAACATTATTTCATGAAATAAAAGTCATCTTTTGTATTCCAAGTGCAAAGTTTCTAAAAAATGTAGTTTCATAAAATAAAACATTATTCTTTTCAATTTAAACTTAGATTTGTTAAAAATAATATTTCTCAAAATATGTAATAAAAATATTAGTTTCAAAAACTATGTTGAAACATTATTTTGTACAATAAAAGTCATCTTTTGTACTCCGAATGTATAGTTGTTCAAAATAATGATGTTTATTAAATACCTAAACATATTAGCATCCATTTGAAATTCAATTCTACCATATGTTGCCTAGGTTCAAAATTCACATACAAATCATCATGCTTGTCTTAAGATGTTCTAATCCTATTTGAGAAATATGGTTTCCCCAACTCACCTCAAAAAAAGATATACTCTTTCTTAAATTCAACAATCCTCGGTACGAGTTCCCTAATTCACAACTCCTGAGCCTTTATACATAAAAAGAGATACAATGAAATTACTACTTAAACATAAATTTCATATTTACACACCATCACATTAGCTTCTCTTTTTGCATTTTCCAAGACATTTAATGCCTTTAATCTAAACTTACTCATTTCATAACATAATTAGGCACATCTTTATCCAAGCACATTAGGTCATTACTCATCAATCTACGCAACAATTAAAGTTCACTATAAGTAAACATGAAAGCAATTTCCAATGCATACCATTATAAAGCCGTAAATCCTAAGCTAAGTTCACTTAGGCATTTTATCAAACACCTAATGTGCATGACTTTCAAGTATCATTTTTAATACTTTACCATAATAATTCATACTCCTAACATGTCATATAGTAGCATTTCCAATCAATGATACATTCCATAGCTCCATTCAAACCAACTCCTTTCATTTAAGCTACATTTTTCAATTACACAGCTCATCACATTAATCCACTTCTTCTCCCACCATTTTGACCTAAACTTAACCAACACACATCTTCTTCATTCTTCATCACCAATTCACATCATACATATATAATTAACACCATAGAATTCATTTAGACCATCAATTTCAAAAGATATTTAACAATTCACAAACTTTCACCTAAAGGGGACCATTTTGGTTTTGACTTAAAGAACCCTCTCCATGACACATTTCATTCATCTAAACCATGTTTCATGCATATTCAAGCATGGAGAACAACATATCTTAACACCAAACTCAAAATCCTAATGTAGAGAGAGATGAGACAAAATTTTACTTAAACCTTCCTTTGATGATATCTTCAAATCTTTTGAGGATTTCTCAAATCTAATGATAGATTTGAGTTCCTTGACCCCAAATTAGCTTAGAACACCCTTGATTTGGGTTAGAGAATCAAAACAAAGGGGTAGGGTTTAGTAGTAGCCTAAAATTGGTCTTCTCCTCCTCTCTTCTTCTTTCTTCTCCTTTCTTTTAATTAAAACAACATGTTTTAAGTCTTTAGTAATGGTTGCCCTACCATAAATGAAGAAGGGTCTAGAATATTGACTCTTCTTTGACCAAAATATGGTGAAATTACCTTTTGGCCTTAGGTTATGTGAAATTACCATTTTACCCTCCAAATTTTTCCTAAATTTACAATTAAGCCCAAAATTTGGGAATCACCAAAACTTTTATTTGTATTTGGTCCTTGGACTTTTGAGAATAATAATTAAGCCCCTTACCTTTATAAAATTACATATTGGCCCTCCAAGAATTGAAAAATTATGTTTAAGTCCTTTGACTTTTAACAATTTGCAAATAAGCCCTTATGTACAACAACTTTTCTAGTTAAGCTTTCTAAGTGTCCTATAAGTCTATAAATCATGTCTAATCACCTCTAAGGCATTAGAACGCATTTAATTTAACCACCATGGTCATATCCATTCAATGGACTTGGTTTTACATACTTAGAAGCTTATATGTTAGAAATCTCCAAGATTTCGCATACCGATGAACTATAAGTTCATATAAGGGAATATAACATTAAAAATACACACACACACACACAATAGCATCTCCAAGTATAAAACAATACAAAAAGGCTCAGAGAATCAGGTATTACACATATAACCCTTCTTTTGGTTATCAGTTGTTCACATGTCCGTTGTAATGGCAATCCATTCTTTAGTACTCGACAATGCTCTTAAACTTTTTTTATTTTTCTCCTCGTAAATTTTCAAAATATCCTTCTTCATTGTATTCCGACTTGGAACCTTGAAAGTCAGTTGTGATGAATTACAAAACATCCTGAATCTGTTGCTACCAACTAGAGACAGTGGATGTTCATCTCCAATAACGGAAGAAACCATCAAATACCTTGATATGTTCTATCATAAGCTGTTGCGGTAAACTCATTCTGCCCTCTCATAAGGTTAGGGGTAAAAAATGTTTGACCTCCTAACATCATCTTCCTTCTACTAAATGAATCCATATGTCTCTTTAATTGAGACATTCCACCTTTTGAACTACCAATTAATAACTTTTGACAATATTTGCTTTCTTATTTTTCTATCCCCTCTGTTGATCTAGTCTTATTAAAGTGATTTCAAACATCACTTTTTAATTGAGTTCAAGTTGAACTTCTACCTTCACTTAATACAGGAATAGAAGTTTTCACATCTATCTCTGGTACTGGATTACAACTTTCTATTGAAAAAACATGCTCATCTATCTTAAACAATCAACATATAAATGCTTGAGGTTAAAAACAATCAACATATAAATTCTTGAGGTTAAAAACAATCAACATGAGCAATTGAGCATATCATTATTAAATAATGAGCATACCATTGTTGAATAATTGAGGTGTTAATGTAGAGAAGTTTATTGAAGTTATTTCAACAACACATGTTTAGAGGTGTTGAGTTTTTTGTTTATAAAGCAAGGGTATTCTCACTTATTTTCTCTTATATAGCCCTTTAAAATCCTTAGTACTTTGATACCATCATACCAAGTCAAAATTTCACAAGCTTTACGATGTTATGCTCTTAAACACTTATTATAATATCAAAAACAAAGATGAATAACAAAAAGCATAAATTACTTTCTACTTTTTATTGCATGAAAAAGAATATATACAAAGATGAAATTTAATACAAGTTAAAGACATGTCATGATTTGAAAACATCTCAAAAATCATGGATAAAAGGTTAGAAACAATCAAAATGAGCATACCATTATTGAATCATCAGCATACCATTAATATGGCATATATACCAATATGATTAATTATAATTTAGCTTTACGGTGTTATGCTCTCAAACACTTATTATAATCTCAAAAACAAAGATGAAAATCATTAATGTCCAAAAGTTGGCACTTAAATATCAAGACATTGCAAGAGACAAGATATTGGTTGGAGAAGAAAACAAGTAATTAATGCTAACATGTAGGAAATTGAGCATATTTTAAATTGGATTTTGGAAATTAGGTTGTTAAGTTAGGATCTAATATGTCATTATTTAACCAAAGTCTTCTAGTGGATATTGTTCAATTTTTCTTCATACTTTCCACATGCAGTGCCAAACAGAAAATGTCACTTAACCAATTCAAATGTATAGAAATTGCAAGTATTAACTTGGAGAGTTAGTTGGTCATTAATCATTATCTCTAGCAATGATGTCAAACTCTCGCGAGCATACTTAGCTGCCAAATTTGGTGTTTGAAGATAATGGATTTTCATACATTGTTATTCTACCATAGTTCCAAAAAATTAAAGGTAATACCAATCAAAGAAGACAAACATTATTCAAACCATTTTATTAACAATCTTTGATTTTTCCTTATTTATTGCAAAGAAGAAAAAAATGGAACGTAGGGGGCATTTCATCAAACATTTAACATGTATTATGTGAAATTGCCATTAGTAGAATTCATAATCACAAACATAACCAGTCAATACAATACTCTGCAAACAATCAAATATGAACAACAAACCAAATTTGAGTAGAGAGACCACGGACTACCTTATTAATACGTTGGTTAGTTAGTAGCACCAACAAATGGCGACTGGTTGCAGCTGGTGGCACAGTGGCTCAGTGGACGTGCAACGGTGAAAGATGATGAGATATGAGACGAGGGAGCTGGGAGCTGGGAGCTGGGAGCTGGGAGCTGGGAGAGTGTACACTGAAACTAACTGGGAGAGACAAAACTAACTGGGAGAGACAAAGAATAGAAGATGCGATGAGTAAGTGAAAAACAGAAGAAGAAGTGAAGAAGTGATGTTTGGAAATTAAATAAAAAGCAAAACAACATTGTTTTGCTTCTAAATCAAAATGATGTCAATTTTTTGTTTGAGGTTGTCAAGCTCGGCCTTGTTGGCCTGAGTTAAAGGCCCAGCCTAACACCCCGTCAACTCGGGCTAGGCCGAGTAGATTTTCCTACCCTTAAGATTTATCTTTGATTTTTTTTCTATAAGTGGTAACTAAACGTGTTTAGTGTTTAGGTGTGATGAACCTTAGTTTAGGATAACTATTGGGCCCCGAACCTCTTTGAGTAATTGAGGAATTGTTCATGACTATTCGTGTATAAAGAAGGAAGAATTTAAGAAATTGACAAGAAATGGAAAATATGGATTAGATACAAGATGAACTAGATGTGGAAAATATTGAAG
>JANZLH020000397.1:963658-976891 GCA_026770325.2 Erythroxylum fimbriatum
AGTTGTATCGACATACAAGTCGACTTATAAGTACTGTGCATGTGTAAGTCGAGTTACAGGAGTGTACAAGTCGACTTGCACTTACAGGTAGATGATTGAGTGGTAGCCAAAATACCTAAAGGGGAAGAAAGTGAGAGATAGAGAGCAAGTAGTATAACATTCTCATCTTTTTTATTATTTTTGGGATTGAATTGAAATTTTGTTGATTGACATATCAACTTTAGGTTTCAAGCATGAAACTTTGTGAGACAACTTATAGTTGTTCAGTGAGATCTTAAACTTTGCAAATCCTTATTTGAGATTAGTGGACTTGATTGTTAGTTTCACTCATTATTGCTCCTTTGTGATCATAAGATTATAGGTTCAACTCACTAAAATAACCTTTTTATAAAAATACAAAAGGAAGGATGTGTACATTATGATCCTCCCCAGACCCCCGCAATGCAGGGAGTCTTATGTACTAAGTACGTTGACATTTGACTCGTAGTTTTTCCCTTAACATTGGAGAGCTTTCTATGTAAATCTCGGTGTTTACTTATTTATTAAGTCTTTATTCTCATACTGATATTTGATGATTAAACTTGAACAATATGTTTATTTGATCTTTTAGAAAATTGTACTTTTTATATCCCAATAATAGGAAATTTTAATTTAATATTTTTCCTTCCCGTAATAAAAGTTAGCATAATTTCCTATTATTATGACTTAATATAACTTAGGGGCGGTTGATTTATATGAGGGAATGATAATATGAATGAGAATTAATATGGTGATAAATGAGAATGAATATAATCATTATAATTATGATGGTTAGTTAAGAAGAATGAATAATTACCATTACCATTGATAGTAGTTGATTTATTGAAAATATTGAGAAATAAAAATTATTATATTTTAATTAATTAATTAATTTAACTAATTAATTAATTAGAATATAATTACGCTCTGTCACGCCCATGACAATTAGTTATTTTCTTTTTAACTTAAAATATAATTAATCTAATTACGCTTATGATATTTATTGTAATGGACTGTCACGCCTGTCACACTTAGTTATTTTCTTTTCTTAAATTTTTTAATTAAATATAATTAATTAATCATTTTGAAAAATGAGATATCAAAAGTTATGCATTCAATCATAATAAATAACCAACTATTCATTTCATAAACCCCTTAATGAAGCACCTCCTTAATCTTAAATAATACATTTGAAAAACGAGTTTCACGTCATAAATATTTGATTAAATGTTGAAAATTGACCTGATTCAGTTCTTAGGTGAGGCTGGACTGGAACAGAAGGCACAAAAGATAAAAGTGAATGAATTTGTGTAAACTTATCCCACTTGGAAAATACGGCTGAAGTCTAGTTTTCAGAAAGAATTGAAATGCAACACCGAAATTTGTTAGAAAGAAACTTAACTGCTACAGAGAGAGCGGACGTTGAAATGATAAGCCGAAACCGTTAACAGCCTCAGTGACAGGAAAAAAATCCCGGGAAAGTGTCGACATGGGGCCCACGTAGTACAGCTGTAAGAAATCGAATTCGAGGACTTAACGTGTGGGCCTACCAGTGTGAAGCACCAAGAACGGTTACGAGCCGCTGCTGCCGACCTTTGTTTTCCTAGTCTAGTTCCCAACCCGAAATATATATAATAAATTGAAGAAATAAATTCGTCAGCGTGTCAATGGAGCCCACAATTTCTGAGACAGTTGGGGGGTTGCGTTTCCGACGTCGTATCGCCGCGCGTGACCTAATTTGACCTTTTGGCCCCTACCTATCGCTGAACCTGCCGATGATGCTATTGCTCCTGTTCTGTTGCCATCGTCACTTCCTGCGTACCGCTTCGTTTTTTGTCCACATTCATTGTACCTACTTCCCCTTCCCAAACACTTGAATATTTTCTGTAAGAAAAAGCTAGGTTGTTTTTTTTTTGGTAAATCTGAAAAAGCTAGGTTTTACTTCCTCTTATTCCTTGAGGTGCAATTTACATTTCAAGCTCTATGTCTCAACTTAAAAATTGTTTTATGTATTTTTCAAAAAAAAGTTTATGCGTCATATGTTTACATTCATAGTACACAATTTAATAAGTAAGACTTCAGTTATCAGATAAATATCTATCAAGAAAGGATAACGTACTGTACTTGACATATGAAAAACCTAGAAGAAAAACAAGTCAAAGTATCTTGCTCTGGTAGCAAGACTTGAAGGACCTACCAACGTGGAGGACGTTGTATTATTTCGATTACCAGTGGAAAAGCGAGTAGTTACATTCAATAATAAAATTTCAATGACTGCATTGTTTTCCTTCGACGTCGTCCGGTATTATTATTATTATTATTATTTCAAACTTTGTTGGTCTGATTCTTTATTTTAAAAAACAAGGGATTAGAAGAAAATGTATAGTTAATCAAGATCCAATAATAGCATGCATCCATTATCAACTTATATAAGAAACAGAAGTGGGAAAGAAAAGCAGATAAATTCAGGAATAGTCATTAGTCGGTAAAAAAATATAAAAAAGTTAATGTATTAAGGAATAGTGATTAGTCAGTAAAAAAAATACAAAAAAGTAAATATATATATTTCGTCACATGTCCATTCTATGCCAACTGGAGAGTAAGATAAGATGGCCCAAATGGCATAAGATGAAAAAGCACAAAACGAGAAAAGGGAAAACCGCTCGAGTTCTTTGGACGAATCATTCAGTCCTTTTAATTTTTCCCAAATACACTACAATTGTCTATCTAGAAGCAAAGGAAGGACCTACAGTAAGCCAAGTGCGGCACGTGCTTGTCACTCTTTTGCACGTGAGCTCTCCATCCTCTAAATTCGCTGTATCCACCCCTCACTTCCCTTGTCTCTTCTTATTTCCTCGCCTCTCTCCTCTCTTGGCAACCGCTGCCCAAGAAATCCTAAACAATCCTTGTAAGATTTCTGTTTTCGCTTATAACAAGGTATTGACCTTCAATTATTTGCTTTTTCTATTCAAATCTTATAACTTTCTCTTCTTTTTTCCTTTTCTTTTTAGTTCAGTACATTTTTTCCTACTATTTTGGTTGCTTAGAAGAAGGCACATGGTGATTGCGACCATTTTAATTTTTGGTTTTCTCGTGTGCTTATGCTTGTGGACCTAGTAATTGTGACCATAATTGAGCTAAACTAAGACGATCCTATCTCTTGGTTTTTTTAAATTTTTTTTTTTTATGTAACGAAGCTACGAATTCATTATCAAAAGACAACTATTATATTCTTTTTATTTGGTTTTCTTATGGCGATTCATCTCACAGTTGTGTTAGCGCTTCGTTGATTTATTTTTCTTTTGTCAAAATGTGATCTTTTTTGCTTTTGAGTTTAAAGTTAATTGATTTTTCTCACTACCGGAAATACCTTATAATTTGTTGTCGGTGTGGTTTAATCTATGTTGCGAAATTTGGAGACTTTTTTAAAGTTCTTTTTTCTGATTTTCCTTTAATTTCTTTCCTATTTATTCTCAGAATTTTTTCATTATTTGTGTGCTCATTACTTTCCTCTTGATTTTTGTTTGTATCTAGAAAGCAATAATCTCAATTTTCTTCGTAAAGGAATCTTTAGGAAGGATTTTTATCTGTGAAAGATCAGTAATTCAGTAAGCTGGAGATGCAAAGTCTTCATATACTTAGTGAATGTATTCTGATAACAGGCGAGCTTGTTAATTTTGATATTAGGTATGGGTTTGGTATGTACACTTTCTTTGCAAACAAATGAGGAATAAATTTCTTCCAGCGATTATAAGTTCTGTATTGGCATTAGTAGTTTCTGTACAAGGATAAAATTCCATTAGGAGTTTACTGGACACAGCTGCCATCTTGCATTCATTGGTACTATTGTTTTCATTATGAATAACCATACATATCTCTCTTTTTTGTTTGATGCAAAGTTTTTCCTTCATTTATTTTTCTTAACCATAGTGGAGCTAATCAACCTTTGCATACAAGGAATCTCTGCTTTAGTTTTTTTTTTCTTTCCATATGTGTGTTCTGTTTCTGACCATGTGGCTTTCACTTGCATAGGTCTTCTGTATCTGGTTCCTTTTCCAATCCTGTATCCGATACTTGCTCTGCAGTTGTTACCTCAGAGGAGGTTTAGTTTCTTCTTCTCATGCTGATGTTTCATTTTCTTATTTAGGTGAGCCACTTCAGTAATATTTGATAGTATCTTTTTACTGTTTTCTTCTGGCCTGGGATTTTTCCTTTCAAATTGGACTCGGAGTGGCAACCTAGTTCCAGAATGAGTGATAGCTTTCTTTTTAGAATTGTTAATTATCCACGTCATAAGATACAAACAATGATTTTTTGATTTTCAAATTCTTATATCTGCTTGTGCTGGACAGTCATTTTAGTTATTTTAGAAAGAAAAGAAAGAATACATTGTGGTGTGTGCAGGCTTTTCAGTCACGAAAAACTGTCTTTTTTGTTTTCTTTTACTACGTGTTGCATTCTTGGTTTTCAGTCTTGTACATTGATTTTAGTTTTTCATTGCCACTAATTCTCAAATCTTCATTTCGTGTTTTGAAGCCTTTTGCATTGTGGTTTACTGATTTGTTTGTTTTTTTAAATGCAAGATTTTATGATATGTTTTGCTAAATTCATCGTTGTTTTCAAATACAATTTCATTTTTCACCTCCTTTTAGGAATGGATTGCTCTATATCGAAATGAAAGAATGAGAATAGGAGAAATATTTTACTGCATGTTTAAAACAATTAGAGTGATGCACATGAACGTACTGAATAATTTATGTTGAATACAAAATGCGAAGTGATTGGCAATTATACATATAGATTGGGCTCATAGGATCTATAGATTCATTTTGTAAGGATACCTCCATTTCCTTGCAAAATTCATTTTTGTTGAGCGACTATATCAGCTATGGATCATCCTCTGATGATCCTATATGTTATTAAATTTCATTTTTATTATGTTTGGAGATCTTGCCCTTATCAAAGAAGTTCTCATTGTGCCACAGGATGTTTGGATACCAGGATCATTTTATGAAGGGAACTATTGTGAAAGGAATCCTCTTCTGTTGTAACTAATCAGTTCTATTATTGCATAAATTACTTGATAAGAGTATGGATCGTCGCGACACTTCTGGATTTGTTAGTGGTGGTGGGATGTGTTGTTTCAGAGACATCTAACCCTACTTCCGTAGCTGATTTTATATTATAGTTAGAATATGCCCCTTAGTTCTGTAGCTATTTATTAAACCCAGAAGTCAGGTGTACTGTTCATTGAGACATATTGTTGGGAGATCAATTGGCATCAGTCTTTCCCTGATGGCTGACAGGTTCCAGGACTTGGGTTTTCCTGCTAATAATCCTCCAAATGCATTCAAGATTTTAGGCAGTTCAATCCAAGGTGGACAAGCTGGGGTTGAATGCAGTGCAGACACTGTCCTACGCCTTAATTCCCCAGGTTCTTCAGTGCCATGCATTTCTCTCCCAAAGGGAACTAAACGGAAATGGAATATGATTAATAGATCCAAAGGGCAACATTTGGATTCTTCATTGTCTCTTGGGCTGCACCACTCATCAAGTTCATCAGACAGCAAAGGTAGTTCAGCAACTGCTTGCACAATGTCGTCAGCTAAAGAAACAGACGAGGAGTCGTCAATGGATCTTGAATTGGACTTTTCCCTTCACCTTGGCAATGAGAAGACACCCAGCCCGAAGAAATCTGCGACTTCAGATCTTAAAGGATTAAGACTTAAACCCAAGGTTGACCTGGAGTTAAGTCTTTCCACTGGGACCTCTGGATCTGATATCACAAGTGTCCATCCAAGCTCCAATTCTCTTGGATTTGGCGTTGAGATGCTGCAGGCCACTGGTGGGCATTCAAATGTAGGTCAAGGATCAATATCATGTCCTCGGAAAACAGATATTGCGTTGTTTTCATTTCAGGCTTCACAGAGTAAAGAGGCCAGCTTGTTCTTCAATCAAATTCCAAGGTCTGTTTATCTAACTGCTATTGTTTCAGAACCCTCATCAAGTATTATAACAACGCCAAAAAGTTCAGTCACCTGTACTTCTGGGATATCAGAGCAGCAACGACCTCATCAACGGGGATCTAGTTCCAGAACATGCCAAGTTGAGGGGTGTGGAAAGGGAGCCAGAGGTGCTTCTGGTCGTTGTATCTCCCATGGTGGTGGTAGGAGGTGTCAGAGACCAGGCTGCCACAAGGGAGCCGAGGGCCGTACTGTCTACTGTAAGGCCCATGGGGGTGGCCGGCGATGTGAATTCCTTGGTTGCACAAAAAGTGCAGAAGGTCGCACAGACTTTTGTATTGCTCATGGTGGTGGTCGGAGATGCAGCCATGAGGGTTGTACTAGAGCTGCCAGAGGGAAATCAGGATTGTGTATTCGTCATGGTGGTGGCAAGAGATGCCAGAAAGAAAATTGCACAAAGAGCGCTGAAGGCCTTTCTGGTCTCTGCATTTCTCATGGTGGTGGTCGCAGATGCCAAGCCCCTGGGTGCACAAAAGGGGCTCAAGGCAGCACAATGTTCTGCAAAGCACATGGTGGTGGAAAACGTTGCACAGCCCCAGGTTGTACCAAAGGTGCAGAAGGGAGCACACCTTTCTGCAAGGGCCATGGAGGAGGGAAAAGATGTGCCTTTCAGGGTGGTGGTGTCTGCACAAAGAGTGTGCATGGGGGAACCAATTTCTGTGTTGCACATGGGGGTGGCAAGAGGTGTGCTGTTGCTGGATGTACAAAAAGTGCAAGAGGACGGACAGATTTTTGTGTTCGTCATGGTGGTGGAAAGAGATGCAGGTTTGAAGGTTGTGGCAAAAGTGCCCAAGGCAGCACTGATTTCTGTAAGGCACATGGTGGGGGTAAGAGATGCTCTTGGGGTCACCCTGCGTCAGAATATGGTATCCAATCTTCTGGTCCTTGTAACTCATTTGCAAGGGGTAAGACAGGTCTATGTGCACATCACAGTGGTTTGGTGCAGGATAAGAGGGTTCATGGTGGTATTACCTTGGGACCTATGGTTCAGGATCCCAAAATAAGCCAACCTGAGAAAGTGAAAGAAGCCATCGCTGAGGACATGAATGTTGATGTTGTGAACATTGCCTGTGATGCTGGAAATACTTCTGATTCGAAACAAGATGGGGTTACAAGTGCCTATATCTCTGTTGTGGAAGCAGGCATGTCATCAATGTCAGTTGTCCTACCTGAAGGTAGGGTGCATGGTGGCAGCTTGATGGCAATGCTGGCAGGTGGGTCTGATGTTGATTCAACCATCAAGCACACAGCGACCAGCAAATTGTTGGAGCCAAAAGAATCCAATATCTTGCTTCAGAACTGGATGTGAGGTTCATTTATTGCCCTTGCAATGGACGAGTCTCTTACCTATTTGTATAGCCCAGAAATTTACTTATTGCCTGTTGGTGTTAGAACTTCGTTGCTCATGTATTGTTTAAATTGCAAGAAGTTGTAAGAGGTTCAACAATCCTTGTGTGAGTGTTTTGGGGGAATCCAGTAGGACTTGTCTAGAGTCAGGTTTCTGATGTTTTTTCCTGTATATAAGCATAGATGTCTGGCAGGATGCTGACATACAGGCTGATGCCTGTGAAATGCGGTCAGTTTGTCAAACATTCTGGTAATAATATATCCTTTGTCTGGGATAAGTTTGCTTATGTATCTGTTACAAAGTGAGATGATTATAGGCTGCAGTACTCTAAGTTTAGACAAGGGGAACTATCTACAATACTCTGTTTCATATATTATCTTTGGATGTCTGGTCAATATTATTGCATTTCTGCTAGTTAGATGTCCTGTTGTTCGTACCAACGGATAAAAAGCCCAGCAATATTCAGTATCCCATTTTAATCTTGTTTGAGGGAATGGTTGAGTTGATACTTTTGCTTAGCCAATTGGACGCGGATTCCTTGTCCTAGTCCAAGTCAAGCATTGGAATTATGGGGAACTATTCTGCAACTTTCATTGTTAGACATATAAGCCAATTAGTTTTAGGGTCCTTGAAGGTTCGTAACAAACATATATGCCAAGCTGTTGTTATAATGCTTGACTATAAGGTTTATGACTCGGGTTAAATTCTGTTTTTCCCATCAAAGGTGTTCTTTGAAAATAGAAAGTATGAACATGACCATCCAACTGTAATTCATGAGCGTCAAAGATAAGCTCCGACTACATAGAAGCCTGAATGGTCGAGCTAAGCAGCATATTGATTCCAAAGAGAGCTCATGAAACTTATAGCCTTTTAAGTTTGACAATAAAGATGAAAAAGGGCTTTCTTTATTAAGCTCGTTTTGGTTACATAGAGTCATCAAAATCTGTTTTACTTATAAAAGTGGGGACGAATCCTCTATACACCATCATACTTGAATTTGGCCATGTTGGCCAGGTTATCAACTGCTTCAACCAAGTGATCAAGCCTAGCAACAAACTCAATAAGCAGTGAAGTAAAAGTGGCAAGTGAAAGTGCAGCAGTGCTCTCTAACGCCTTCATTCTAGGCAGAAACTCCATGGCAGAAACTCCTTCATCTTCAAAAGCATCCACTTCTCTTGATGGCCATGAATGAAGCCTTCTCGACTGCTTCCTCATCATCTCATGGTAAGACTCCGTCAGCTGTGTTTGTGCTGTGGGTACTGCTTCTGTTGATTGGCTTACGCAATTTTCTTGTTTGCTAGCATCGAATTCTGTCATCATCTGGTTTAGGGGGCCATCTAGAATGCTCGAGATTGTATGTGATAACTTGGGAAGTGGCTTGGAATTGTTATCCACAGATTCGAAATGAGGTATCAGGAGATAAGAATGTGTGTCCATGGCACGTTGAAGTCTCTCGCTTGAGATGTGGACCCTTTTCATCAACGTGGTTTTATGTCTTTGTTTCATGTTACTTATGTCCTTTCCCAAGCTCCTAACTAGTTCTGCAGCTTGGGTTGCTGCATCCAAAATCTCCGACTGAAATGTGATCCGAAGGTTGTGAGGTGCCTATAGGAGAACAAAGAAATGCAAAATTTCACCCAGTTGAGCACGTCTAGCATATTTTTCACAGTAGCAGATCATTGAAAAGAGGGTGAAAAATCTTAGTTACGTAGCAGAAATTGTTAGGGTGAATAAAAGGCTGGAAAATTTCGGTCTGCAATCAGTATTTCTCTTCCTCTTGTATGTACGAGACCTATGTACAAGCTTCTTCTTCTCCTTCTTCTTTTTCTTTAACATACATCTGTAAACTTGATAACAGGTTTTGCTAAAACTATGTAGTTTCTACATCTCATATAAAGATATATTGTTACGGTATATTTTAAGTATCGTAGATTATGATTCAATGTATTGAAATATATTTTGAATTTTGTTTCAATTTCACTTTGTAAATTATACCTTAGGTTATCAAGAAATTCAATTTCACTTTGCAAATTATGGCTTCGGTTATCAAGAAACCCTACCATATGTAGAAATGATTTCGTTTTAGTTAAATTACCTAAAATTAGATGGAAAATTTTGCCTGAGGGTATAGAATTCAAGGGAGTTCGAGTCCAAATTGAAACCTTAGGGAGTCCTTGGACGAGTGCAAAGCATAAGAGAGTTTAGATTTAGGCTTATGTAATCAACCATTAGATATAATGGTTCAAAGGAAAAGAACAAGAAGTTTTAGGCTTTGCACTTTCCGGTTTACCGAAAGAAGTTATAGAACTTGATTCGAATTGGCATGAACAAGTCAGGGGAATATTGGGACATTTATTACATATTATGGTAACGCGGCCAGTGTTGTGATACAAAGAACAAAGAACAATAGAATATATCTTCGGAATTTTGTCCATCAGTGTTAGCTATATATCATCCCTTAATCAATGCAAACCAATCAGCAGAACAAATGCTTTGTTCTGATGATGCTGTATCATGGTCCTAGTTCTCTTTCCATGTATTCTTTCATGTTGATTGTTATAGAAGATTCTCCAGTTGTTGGTATATATGTTAAATGTCTTGTCGGGAACTGATTCCCCTAAAGATGAATATGAATATCCTATTTATGTGTGGACATTGATACGCAACTAATGTTTACCAGTTGCATAAACACGGTCACGTCAATATGTTCAAACTCGTACCCCAACATATAGTGAGAGATGGAAGATTTGTTATACCTGAATCTCAGAGTGCAGAACCCCATGAAGGGCCATGACCTCATAAGCACAGTGTCTTAGAACTGCTCCTACTTTAACGTACTCAGACCAGGGATAGAAGAAATGTCGAAACCTGCCATGTGGTGGCTCCCATTTTGCTGAATTAGCCTTTTTTAGTTTGAAAACAGAAAGAAACAATAATATTGTCATTTACTTAGGAATCCTGCTTTGAAAATTTGACATTGATTCAAGCATGAAGATATGTACCAGGGATTCCAGTTTCGTGGAAGAGTTCAGGGTACTTCTACATTTCTTATAAGCGGGCTCATCAGGGAACTCATCCATCACCGTCTTTGAGAATTCTGGATGCTCTAACCCTTCATCTTCCAGATATTTTTTCACACATTCTAAAATTTCAGACTTGAAAACGTAGCATCAGTGTCCAAGTCTCTTGTAGAACTCAAATCCTTTTTTTTATAAATAAAATTAAAGAATTTTAGATTTAGTGGTCTCTTAACAATTTATGTTCCAGTTGAGATAGCATCAACGTTAGCTGTTGGCCTTCTCATGATGAGTTGCTAAATTATCTATACCGCGGGATCCAAATGTGGAGAATGACCAAATTATCATACCTTCAAGAGAGTCAGCCAACGAGTTGAAGCTTTTCACTAGCTCCTTATGCAATTGCTCACCAGCCCATATAGGAAAAACCAGCACGTTCACGAAAACTGCAACAAACCCTCCAATGGCAATGGAGTAAAGGCGATCCATTGCAGTCCTGATAGGATTCCCCATCCGATAACCAGAGACTATGATCAAACAGTAGGTGAAGAGTACGACCCTGAATCCATACTCATACGGCACAAGTGATGGCCATAACTTCATGAACGATGTAACAGCCCCTGCAAAATAATGTTTGAACATAATTTTTTTTCAGCCTAATTAAATTCCTTCTAGTCCCCCTTTTGCTAATCTCTTAGAAATATAGATTTGTACCTATCACGAAAATGCTTATGCCAATTATAATAGGCTCAGCAATCCTGCCACCGCGTATAGCTAATTGAGCAACTGCAATAGCCAATATTCCCGCCAGTAAGCTTCCTAATGCTCGATTAAATCCTCGGTTGAAGGTTGAGCCTTTTAGAAATGAAGTTCATCATCAACAACCAACAGACAATAAGAGTAAGATAGATGACCCAAATTTGAGTTAACAATCATATTATTGTGCATGCAGAAAAAGTACGTAAGACACATAGGATATATATACATGTATATATATTTGTGAAGCATACCAACTGTATACTCAAACATGATTGCAACAGTGAGGATAGACCATATGATATTGGTGCCAAAAATGTCGTAAGGTGCCCGGAACAGTATGAGTAAAGAGACTAAAAGAACAGCTAGCCCCACTTTGAATGAGAACGTAATTCTGTTAGTGTCTTCTTTGGCAAATTCCCAGACTCTCCAAATCCAAGCTTCACAGGAGAACCCATCGGAGCAATTTTCCTGTTTCCTTCCAGTTTCCATATGCTTGGATTTGGTGGTCGGTGCCGGAATGTTGATCTGAATGCTACCTTTCTTTCCATTCATTCTCCAATAGTACTAACAGAGTAATGTGAAAACTCTTCTAACTAAACTTTCAAAGAGTTTGGATAGGTCGACTTTTAGTCTGGTACGTTTCAAGCTACGAATTCCTTGAACTTGTTGGTTTTTGATAGGAAGAAGGGACTAGTTAATATAAGGATATGGAGTGCAGCAGGTGCAACTGAGGAAAGAAAGTTTTTCTAGTCGGTAGTCGATCGGGATATCATATACAGAGCAAAAGAATAATACAACAATAATACTATAGAAAAGATGGATAAAAGATGCTTAACATCAATAATGCTGCATCGAATTGGAATCTGAAAATGCATTCCCGATTGCCACATTATTAATTTTCTAGCTCTTTTCAAATATCTACAAAATAGATGCGTGCGTGTTATGTAATGGTTCTAGATAGCGTTTAGAGATTATAAGAACCTATCAAGAGACTATTATGGCATTTTCCCTGATCGAGGAATGATATTGGTGTTGACTTGATGATGACAAAATGATCAATTGACCAATATATATTTGTGTGTGTGTCTATATATATATGTATATATATACACTTACTAGCGGACTTGTATATATATACTCCGGTGATGATACAGATGATCTGACGACCTTTTACCAATGTAGCTTCGGAAAAAATCAGAAATATATTTCAGTCCGTAACATATCAATGTAATAACTTTTCTGTTGGTGGCTTCGGTAGATTTAACAACATAATTAATCTACGCGCTAATTTTCTTGTTCTCGTTTACACACAGTTATTTGTTAGTAATTAATCATTTATTTAATTAAAGAAGATTTTTATATTCTACTAAACATTAAAATCAATTCACTCTCAAGTAATAAAAGTTGGGCCAACACCTACTCATTTTAATTATCCACCCTAATTTCAGTTTCTCGTCAAGTCATTACAAGAGGGAAACTATATTACATGCACTACAAGAAAAATGTGATGTTGCGACGAAAAAATACCGACGGTCTTAAAACCGTTGCAAATACCAACCGAAAAAGCATATCGGTCGCCAAAGTTGGTTGTGGAATAAAACTTTTGCGACGGAATCGCATTCCATCGGTGAAAGTTGGTCAGGAAATGTACCGATGGAATTTTTGGTCGATAAAGGCGTCGGTGAAAACGTCAGATATGCGCCCTTCATTTAAACGACAACGACATCGTTTTGGTTTAAACCAAAACGACGTCATTTTGATTTTTATATAACCTTCCTCTCTTTTCCTTCCTCCCTCTCCACCGCACTCTTCCATTTTTTTTCTCTCCTTTGTCGATCTCCTCCTCGTGGATCTCCTTCAGCCGACGCTTCCAAGACGCCGCCGGTCGCTCGTGGTCATCGTCTCCGACGCTTCCAAGACGCTTCATTTTCGGTTTTGATTTTGAAATTTGTTATTGTATTTATTCTTCAAATTAAATGTTGAATGTTGAATGAGTTTAGCTTGATTTTTAATTATATTGTGTTTATATTGAATAGGTTTGGTTTTTAATTTGTGTTTAGTGATTTTA
>JANZLH020000397.1:983105-1000056 GCA_026770325.2 Erythroxylum fimbriatum
GTTGCAATTCTTGGTACAAATTTTATTTGACCGGTTTCCAAGAATCAATTTTAATATTGAACGATAAGCCGCGATCAGTCCAACCATTTAAAACTGAGTTCCATGATTTTATCCCTTGTTCCTGAATGAATACTCTTATCTGTGATTTCCACACAAGATAATTGGAACCATCTGCCAATAGTGGCCTGGTGATTGATGACTTTCTCTTAAAGCCATAATTGTGAAGCACAGATCTGTACCAATTTGACGTACAAAGTTTTGATTCAATGACCCGCTCTGATACCAATTAAAAATATGAAAGGATGTAGTTTCACAAAATTCCAGTTCTTCCACAGTTGCTTTAAACTGCATCTATCGATTACTTGCTATAAAGTAACTGTGTCGCAACTGTTAATTTTTAAGCACAAACGAAAGTAGAAAAATTAAGCACGAAATATACAAATCAACACCTCATATTTGGTAGCGTAGTTCGAGACACTTTGCCTACATCTATGAGGCCCTCACCCAACTTAATCACTTTCACCGAAGTATAATAATAGTTTTATACAAAACTTTACTAAGCCGACTCACCCAACCCTTGACACTATCCCTCGTCCTCACACCCTGTAATAGTAATTCACACCTAATAGCACGACTGCTTCGTGCTAACCTCAACAGAGGATTTTCTCAACAATATTCGATAATGAAAATAAGAATCAAACAACTCAAGTGAATTAAACTTTAAGGACATAATTAAAAACACTTTAGATAAGAAAACAACTCCCCTAACAAAGTGGCTCCGTCAACGAAAGATTAGGAAGTTGCCTACCAAGAAAGCTGTTGTAGACCTTACATATAATCACTGGAACATCCCATGTACAGCGACAAAAAAATCACTAACAAAATAAACGTTTCTTCACTGAAACGTTACAAACAATGGAGCTGCAAAATACACAAAAATTGTTGAAGATTTTTGCCAGCACAAAATAAACAACAAAGACAGCCCACAAAATCACACAACACATAGGAAAATGCAGCAGCCGGATGTGGATGATATCCCTGTGAAATCAACTGCAAAAAAATAATCCAAGATACCCCAAAAATTTCAACTGTCAAGTCATAATATGCTTGTTATTTTTCAACCCAAAAATGACAATAATACAACCCCAAAAATCACATAAAAGACAATATGAATGTAGTTGCAAAATAGTCAATAGAATCTCCAAAAATTCAGCTACCTTAGATAGCCATTATCCCTAAAATAGGCTATCAAATAAGAGTCCAAAAATTACAAAACAACTACATCTTATATTATTCAAGATATGGTAATTTGATTCCAATTAATTCTTATCCTCAATAGGATTTTAATCTTCACATGAGACTCCCACATAAGATAGATAACTTAGCATAGTAAAATTCCAAAGATGTCAAACTTTGTCCAATTACAAATAATGCCCAAAATTAATTAATAAAATAGCTTAGCACATATCTTAATGAGAACCTTTGGAGAGAGTTTTACTAACTATTGTTGGTAGGAAACTGTTTCGTTTTCATTGGACATTGGTAGACTCTAAAAATATTACAGTAAAGTGTTAGTTTATAACGTTTGTTAAATTTATCCGTGCTTTAAATATTATAATAGTTAGTCTATCGTTATAAACAAAAGGTAAGCAATATGATTATATATACATATTTTGTCTGTTTAGTTATTTCATAATTTAATATAACAGTAACAAAAAATATTTTCCATTATTAATTAGGGATAATTACAAGCTCCTAAGGAGCTTCTTTTTAATGCGTAATATATATTTTTTGAAAGACGTATATTCTAAATGGAGAAAAAGTGCATAAGGGGTTAAGACTGCTAAAAGTTATTTTACGATATTACCAAGTGTACCAATGAATATATATATATATATATATTGAAAAATTAAGTCAAATGTAAGATTGTTGAAAATTATACATGCGAGTCACTCAATGGTAAGATTGTAGGAGCTGGAGGCAAGGCAAATATTTATATATTTTAAGAAATTAGAATTTATGTCACGAAGAGGCTGCAAGTAAATGGATAAATGACTTAGAAGTGGTATTGTGACTTAGGATGGAGGGTTAGGACGAAGCTTGCAACAAATGAGCATTATGAATTCTGTTGTCCTGCCACTTGGAGTGGCAATGGCAACTATGAAGTTCAATACCAACTATACAGTTAATCTCAGAAATAGAAGTTACAATTATATGTCATGGGATGTTTCAGGAATTTCTTATTACCATGCATGCGGTGCAGGTGACCATAAGAAATGCAAGACTAAAGATTATATGAGTGAGTGATATTCAAAGTTTAAATTCTTGGCAACTTATTTAAATATAATGAATAAAGTTCAAGGTGAGTAGTTTTAGCCCAAAACATAAAAAAAAGACCAATAAAGTTACCACCTATGATGTAATATCCTAGTTTGATAATTATACTGTGTAATATGTTATACATGTATTTTATAAAGTATGCTCTATTTATGGTATACTACAACAATTTAAGAATTTAAATATATTATCAAGATTATCAAGGAGATTACAGATAGACCAGAGATGATTTCGGATTCGACCAAAAATTTCTCAAAAAATTTTAGAAAACTCTAAAAAGCTACAGAATGAGACCGAATGAGCTTCAAAAGCCCTTAAATGTGCTTTAAAGATTTAGGTGACACTTTTGAATGGAATCTAGATGATTTCGGCGAGTAGTATTTCTGGATGAACAGTGAATCTAGGCGAATAGCATTTTCACTTTAATAGTGATTTTGGGGACCCAACCTTGAAAATTGGAAAAATACCTTGAATAGGTATTAGAGTTTAATCATACTAAAATGGATCAAAATAAGCCCAATCGGATGAATTTTGGGAACTACGAAAGTTTAGGTTAAAATACTCTTTTTGGAAAATAATTGGTATTAATGATTTTAAACCCATTTGAATTACTTTAAAACCATCCAATCAATTAATATTGACCCTAATTAGAGTATTCCACGGTCAATTTGATGGTAAGACGGTTGTAGAATATTTTTGAAATTTAATTAGGTTAGTTGATGAACTAAATTCAATAAAGGGAAATTTGATCTGTTTACATGTTATTAAGGGTAATTTGGTCTTTTTACTAGAAATGAGTGGATTAATGAGTCATTAAAGAATCGATTGGAGAGTGACATGTGTTAAGCACTAAAGGGTATAAAAGAACCAAAGTAAGACAATTTGCTTCATTCTTTCAACATAAACGTGTGAGACCAAACAAAGGGGAGAAAAGAAGAGAGAAGAGAGGACATTCAGCCAAGGAGGGAGAAGAAGAGTGCAGCTACCATTTTTCATGGTTTTGGAGCATAAATTGGGGAGATCTTGATCAAGTGAAGGTACTCATCAAATACCCAAGAGATTGGAAGATAAATTGGTAAGTTTTCCTAACCTAAATTTCTAGTCTTGGGGCTTTTAAGTGGGATAGATTGGTGTAAGATAAATGATTACTTTTACTTTCCATGGAGTAGATGATAAGTTTGGAAGCATTTAAGGGTTGAATATGACAAGAGAAAGAGTTATGTTTAGTGAAATTTTGTCATTGGTTCTAGGTTCACTTGCACCAGCCCTATTGTTTTGACCATAACTCGGCCTACATAACTCTAAATTGGGCAATTTTAACTGGGGCCGAAACCTAAGACGGAGTAATAAAATTCTCTAGAAGAGAACTAGACCGAATTTGAGTTGAATGATATTGAAAATTGAGATTGATTATGGTAACCTGATACTGTCCCTGTGTTAAAGCAGCTTATGATATTTGGTACCTGTTTCATGATTTAGAAGTTGAAATGGCATGATTTTTTATGCTATGGAAACTAGAGACATAGGTTAACAAATGTATAGAAGACTTAAAACCTAATTTGAATGTTTTATATGTGAAAATTAAGGAATAAGTGGAGGTATGGATTATGGACATGGGTCATTACCGTGACTCATTATGTGTGATTGTGATATGGTCAATTAAAATGGGTGAGATTGTGTTTTGGAGAAATTAGTAAGTTAGAATGGGTAAAATATGGTATTTAAGTTACTTTTGAATTTGGAAATAGAGACCAACTGGTTAACTTACGAAAGTAAGCAGAAATACGATTAGTGTACAAGTTATGCAATTAAATACTAATCTCGAATTTGGTTAAACTGAACTATAGTTTTAATTTCTTATTTACAAATTTAGAAATAAATGCTTAAGCGAAATGCATTTCGTGTAGCTAAAGAAGAGGCACTAAGCGCATAAATGTGCTTGGTGATAATTTTGCAAAACAGTGAGTGTATTTTAATTGTTTGAGATGACTAAATTCTTTGCAAAAGAATTGATGTCATGTGAGTGTATTTTAATTGTTTTATATGACTAAATTATTTGCAAAAGAATTGATGACACATGAGTGTATTTTAAATTGATTTTATAAAAATGATTTCGATTCTATCATAAAGTGAATATTGAACATGAGTTTTATACGAATGATATTTTACAAGTGAATATTGCTGGCATAAGTGTATGCTTTGGCAATATATAAATTTTAACTTGAAATTTAAATTTTGTATGATTGGAAGTTACATTGAAATTATGCATTAAATTGAATGACTATAAAACCTCCCATGATTTAGAAAATAAGATGAGTTATAAATGTAAGAGTTGCTTTTGCATATGCTACACTGCTAGGCTTTATACTTGTTATTGCACCGATATATTTACAATAACAGTTAAACTATTATAGGTAAGCGATGTAGAACCAACTCCATAAATAGTGGTTAACTAGTCATAGGTAAGCAATGTAGAACCAGCTCTGTAACTTGTTACAGGTAAGCGGTGCAGAACCAGCTCTGTAACTATCGGTCTATAGCGATTAACCTATTACAGGTAAGTGATGCAGAACCAGCTCCGTAAATAATGGTTAACCAGTTGTGGTTAAGCGATGCAGAAATAGCTCCATGACTTTATGCCTAGTGTATCGTATGGTAAAGAAACTAGTGGTGGGCTATGTTGAGTAAGGAAAGACATGAAAATAGTAATGCCACCACTATTTATGTTAAAAGTGATTTGAGAGATACCGTATAGTACCAATTCTAGTGGTTAGCTTATTTTCAGTATAAAAGGTTTTTGAAAACTTATTGCCACCACTATTTATTGTTTAAGGAAAATGGAAAATGGAAACTTGTATCTTATGAGTTTAATGTCGAAAAGCATATTGGAATAGTATTTCACAAAAATTAAAATTGTGTTTTACGAAATGTTATGATATTACCAAATTTGATTATGCACGAATAAATTGTTATGGAAAATGCTTTACCACGAGCTTTACGATTGTATGGAATATTACAGTTATGTTGTTATGAAAAGTTCAATTTTCTTATAAATTGATTACACTTACTGAGCTCATTTAGCTTACCTTTATTTTTATGTTTTTAAACAAACCACCCCATGTATGTGTACAGGTGCTATAGTAATTGGGACTCTGCTGCAGGATTAGTTGTATTGTCGAGTTGATATATGCTTAATTGATTGTATAATTATTCCATAAAATTTTGGCGATTAATAACATGAAATTTCTTAAAATACTCATTTTGACTTATAAGTGATTTTAGGCACAACTCAGAAGCAAAGAAGTTAAAGTGAGTCAAAAGCACAATATTTAGGTCATTTTCTGAAGATTATTATTCACTATTTTCATAGAGTAAGAAAAATAAAATTAGAGCAAGAAGAAATCAAATTCATCCCAAAAGAAGACAACCAAGAAGTAGCTAGAAAATGAGCAAAACGATAATATAAGATGAAGAAGACATAGCATCATATGTAGCTAAACAGTAGTAGATGTTGGGCATTTCATGCAACCAACGTGTATTTGATGCAAAACAAAATACAATAACTAACAGCGCAACAGATAGGAAGCACGTCAAGGCCAAACCGTAACATAGAAGCTAGGAGCAACTAGGAGCAAATTGTAACACAGTAGGAGAAGAAAAGAGGAGTAAACTGCAGTAGAGGCAGGAGTGCAACGCTACAGGAGAAACAACGTAGCAATTGGGAAGTAAGGAGTAGGAAACAACGACATGCAGATGTTGGGAGCATGGCCTAAGTACAGACGTTGGGTATGAGACCAAAACGCACAGTAGCAAGAGATAATAGGTAGACGTAAATACTAATTATTTTCATTTAAATAACTTTACATACACTCCCTGTGGCATCGACCTAGACTCACCACAGCTATAGTATTAGGTCTAGTTTATTTTGACTAGCGTTATGATGCGTTATTGTCAATTTTGGCACCATTGTCGGGGAGTATGGTGTTTTAGTTTTTGTTATTGATTTTAATTGGTATTTTGTACATATATGTGTGTAATTAGTTCTTTACATTTATTTCATGATCGTTTCACTTTTTGTTTTGAGTTTGTGATAAAAATTACAAGGACTGAAATAATTTTTTTTATAACCCGTATTGTCAATCCTATAACTATGTTTGGAGTAATCATACAAACTTTAGTTATGGATGAATAATCAATCAAATTACTTCCATAATAGTTTGCATTATGCACAACAATTCCCGTATTGACCAGAATTTTCGTATCACGATTCAAGTACATCTCTCAAAAATATGCTTAACATTATGACTACTAATAATGTTCAATTTCAACAGAGTATACAGCAACAACTTCAAGAGGGCATACAATGGTTCCAGTAGGAAATGATGGATGCAATGTCTTGACTTCAGAACGTGACAAGCCAAATAAGTGAGATGGCAGAGATAATCGAACGCTTAGAATCACAAATCGAAGAGAAGCAACCATATCAACCCGATGTATACCCTATGGGCATTAGTGCAGAGATCTTACAGAGTGATGAGGAGCTTGAGAATTTTGAGTGTAACACTTAAGGAATTGCTTGTGTGGAAGAAGTGGAGGAAGAGCTCGAACTAGAAAAGGATACATCTTTTAGATCAGAGGTAAATACTGAGTTCCAATTTTTTGTTAAGAATGACTCTTTACTTTTACCTAGTAGGTTAGAGAAATTGAACAAAGAAGAAAAAGGTAAAGAGACATTCGAGCTCTTTCTCGATAGCATGGGCTCAGTAGAGTTTGAAATTTTAAGGATAAGGAAAACGTTAAACGGGAATAATTATCAACTAAGGCCATATCCTGAAGAACCTCACGTGGAGGAACCGTATGTGCCACCAGAAGATCATAATTTTGTCACGTGAGGAGAAGTATGGAGTCGAGCCAGAGACACTAAACAAAGGCGCTTCTTGGAAGGCAACTCAAGGGAAGTTAATTTCTTTTCTATAAATTTTTGCATTTAGTTTTTATATGCATGTGTGTTTTTTGTTTTTTTGTTTTTGCTTATTTTTAAGTTTTCAATCAAAATGAGAGAAAGAATAAAACAAACAAACAAACATTTTCTTGTTTTCTGTTGCTTCTAGGATTATATAGTCATAATTAGAGTGTGAATTGACTAGAGAATTTTATAGCAACTTTAGCATGTACATTTACTCTTATGATTAGTCAATATGCATTATCTTTGGAAGAGTAGCGACTAGTGGTAGACAAAGCCAGTAAGATTTTGAGCCTTTATATACTAACATATCCATATTAGTCTCATTGTCTTTTGATAATGTGTGAACTTCATGACATGTACATCCTTAGTTTGCTTTGATTTTCTATTCGAGACCACATTTTCATCACATGAATTAACATGGAGATGATTAGGCATTCTTTGTTTCATAAGCTACATTAGCCAAATAGCTTACCCTATTGACATGATTTTTCTCTTGATAAGCCCCTTTGAGCTTTATACCTTTCTTTTTGTATAAACCACATTATATGCTCGATTGGAAAGGAGAACGAAGCACGCCTTATAAGGATACGGATACCTCTTCCTCGTAGACGCGTTTTCTCGGAGCCACTAAGGAATTAGGCCCAAGGCGTACAATATCTGCAAGTGGGGGACCTGGGCTGCTATAATGGTATCAGAGCCAGTATCCAGGCCCTTGTGACCAGCGAGAATGCTGGACCTCCTAAGGGGTGGGAATACCACATCAGTTGGAGAGGAGAACTAAGCACGCCTTATAAGCTTGCAGATACCTCTCCCTCGTAGACGCATTTTCTCGGAGTCACTAAGGCATTGGGCCCAAAGAGGACAATATCTACGAGCAGGGGACCTGGGCTGTTACAATTTTCACGCAAACTCACGCTCCTCATTCCTCTCTCTGTAGCTGCCAGCTATCTTCTTTTGTTTCTATCTATTGATGTTTTAATAAAGGTTTCGGTCACCTTTTCACGCACACTACTCTCTCCACCGCCAGTTACTTCTCTTCTGATGTGACAAATAAGTTTTGGTTTGGTTCACCTTATTCACGCACCCTACTCTCTCCACCGCCAGCTGCTTTGTTCCTCTCTTTTGTTGCCAGCTGCTTCATTCCTTGGTTGTGCGAGCTGTTGTGTTCCTTGGTTATGCCGCCAACTACTGGACTCCTTTTTATGTATCTAGTCTCCTACATTCCCCACTCTTCTTCACACGCACACTCACGTTGTCTCCTCTCTCTCTCTGCCGCCACTTGCTTTCTTTTTTATTCTCCGTATTCAATGTCCATTACAGTGTCTTTAGGTCTGTTTTTGTCCCACTCTTTTTTGTCACGTTTTTAACCTCATTCCACGTAAAAGACAGTGGCTATTGCTCTCTTTGTAAAGACGTTAACGTTTTTAGGTGGTAAAGCGTTAACGTATTTTATTATTGCTTCTTTTGAGAGCTTTTCTTTCTTTATGCTCTTAAATGTTCCAAATCCAATATGTACCTAGAATTAAAACAAATAACTCTTAATTAGTGCAATTTAAACATTAAATGGATAAAAGTTTAGCAAATTATGTACTTAAAATCAATATAAAATGCCTACTAACAATACCCTCACACTCGAATTGTTGCTTGTCCTCAAGCAACTTACTTAGGTCACAACCAACATATTTTGTAATTTCATTTTCAAAGAAAATCAAGTGTTTACAATCCCTTAAACTTCGGCAAACTTGAGTATCAAGCTCCTACATATATCATAATCTTTTCATCAATGCACATAAACAAAATCAATGGTAGATATCTTTGATCAAAAGCAAGCATAAAATTAAAATAGACTTTCCTCACGATATTCACTCATGCCACTCAAGTGTATAAGGGTTGTGTTTCACTCAAAGCTTCCTCTAAGAGATTACACTACCATAGGCTTGCAAATTCACCTATTTTTCACTACATAGAGTACATGCCATCATTGATCAAAAGGGCTTTTACTAGGGGTTGTAATGGGGCTTAGGTTAATGTAAAGTAAAAGGGAAAAGGCTACTCACAAGCATTCATAAAGCACTAAGTAACGTGGGACAATCAAAAACAAATTCTAAGATGTGCAAATAGAAACACGGGACTACAACTACTCATCACTATCCAATGCTACTATTTGATCTTTTTCTTTTCTTCTTCTTTTTCTCCCTAGTCAACGACCTTTTTCTTCTTCATTTGTGTCCTTCTTCCTTATCCAATCGGCATCCTTCTGTCTTTCAGGCAAGGTAAGTCCTGGAACTTTTTTTTGTTTGTTTTGTGCTTCCGTTGTTGGTTTTTTAAGGTATGATGTTACATAGGTAATGGCAATTTTTTTTAGTTGTTTGCGTTGGTTTGGATTATTCGTGATTGGATTTTTTTTTCGGAATGTCTTAATGTTAGTGAATAAAGGAAAAACATGTGATTTTCGTAGTTATCTTGAGATGAATTTCTCATGTCTGTAAAGTGTTCGATGAATTACCTGTTACAATTGTGTTAAGTGTTAGGAGTGTTATGCTTATGTTGGTGTATATCACGTTCTATTGACATTATGCTGATAATTGATATGCTTTTTTTTTTACTTTTCTTTATTACTCTATCAAACTCAATGGAACTTTGATTTCTGAAGTTTACCATAAACTATAAGGCTCAAGCTCCTATTCTTCTTTTATTATTAGAATATGAGCCTTTAAGGCCTATCTATGTAATAACCCAAAAGTTGAACTGAGTTCTTGTGAATAATGTTTGTGATCATTCTCACCTCTGACACAAATTCTGATTCACCTTGCAACAATTGCCAAGAGACAATTTTTTAATAGCAACCAGCCTACCTTCAGGTAGCTTTCCCTATTAGATGAACCGATTCGCTTTCAGTATCCTCAATATAGACTAAAGGGCTAAAAAATACTTTTGAAACATAAACCTCACTTAGCCTATATATGTGTTAGTATCTAAAGAATATCGAATAAACAGGTCCAAATCTATCTTTGGCAAGAAGATAAGCAGAATTGAAGTTTATGGTTTCCTTCTTCAATATCTGATAATCAAAATAGTTCATAGCACTGAGGTTCCCAATCCACAGTACCCAGTTTGTTGCCAAAAATTATAAAAGTTGGAACATTTGATAGTTTGATGTGATAAAATTTTGTCAAAAAACTTCAATCGTATATTTCCTTTTTGTGACTTATGTAGCACCCCACTCTCTCAAGACACGTACCCGACATCCTGAGTGATATCTGGGTCCATGCTCCATGAGGGTGGCATGCTAGCACACTCAATCTGTAAAATCTCATTACAAATTTTTTTCTTAACATTATAAAACAATGCACACTTTTGCGAAAAATCAATAATCAAATCGGGCCTGTTTTATTTATAAACTTTTTCAATCACATTTAAAATAATTGTACTCAAGATCAATTTCATTTACAAACCTTTCCATTTTGAAAGTTATTGCAAAATAGAATTGATCAATACACATGATACAAAAATTTCAGGATACATTCTTTCATACAAAAATTAATAAAAATAATTATGCAGACGCGAACTGATCCCGACCTCTACCTCTTACTCAAATGCAATGGCTAGACTCGAATCTGATTAACTGGAGGTCTTCTCTAAGCTTAAAAATATTGCAAATTTTAGGTGAGTTTTGCAAACTCAGTGAGTGACCATCCTCGATGGCTCACTCAATCGCATAACACATACTACATTAAGCAGTCATTCAAAAGATTTGAATCATGCAAATCATACGCATATGCAGTGCTCATGAGACTCACTTTCAATTATTACTTTGTTATGACCGAGTACCTATAATTGTCCCGTATCTATTGTAGATACCGAGCTCATTAATAACTGTCCTGTATCTATTATAGATACTGGACTCATTAATAAATGTCCCGTATCTGTTGGAGATACCGGGCTCATTTTACATAGTGAGCCTTTGAGCTCTAGGCTCTTAATCACTTTCTGAGCTCTAGGCTCTTTTTCACAATCTGAAATATAAGCTCTTTTTCGGTGGCTACTCCAGTTACAACTGCCTTTATCTTTCATACATTCATGTAATGAAATGCATCAATCACATATGATCAGTCATTCACTTTCACATACCATCGGGCATTAGTCTGGCATTCAACATTAAAGTTGAGAATCACTTTTCTTTCATATGCGAAAGTTTAAAAATCAAATCATGTATCACTTATTTCATCAAATTCCCATACAAGTAGCACTTTGATATCTTCATATTTAGCAAACTCCTCGAACATTCATTGTCTAGAATCAGAACAATCACATTCACATCTCATTCATAATCGCAAAATTCATAATATAAACAAACAAACAATAAAGTAAGACTATCTAGGTCTACTCACTGTACGCTCCAAATTAGCATTTTCTTTCAATTCTGGAAACATCTAAATATGGACTTTTATCTTGCACATCCAAAAATTATGCAATACACATGTTGCACACACATTAATAATTTGCACAATTATAAGGATTCGTTTATGCACAAATATGGAATATGTACAATGCATGCTGACAATCTCGGGTATCTTTCCATTTGTCTTGTCACATTATCAATCATATTTCAAAACTCACCTAAGTATAAGTTTTACTTAGGTTTACACCTCAATAAAACTATTAGAATCAAAATTCATAATTCAATTACTCATCATTTCATTTCTAGCATTATTAGCTCTCACAGTATCCAAATCTCATTCACTTTTATTTAATACCCATTACTCATTTCCTTTGAATCACAACTACAATCATATGAACCTATCCATTTCCATTATACACATGTCTTTGGTACTTTAATACCAACCCTTCATTCATTAATGTTATTTTAACCTTATATGATCATACAATATCCAAGCTCTCATTCTTTCTTACAACATCTCCCAAAATTTCAAACCTTTGGGTCTATTTTCCATGTACATTATAATTAGGAAAATGAAGTAATTTGGTAACAATTTCTTCTAGGAAAGTGTTCCCCATTGTTTTAAGTTTCTGATGACACCAAGATCATTCAATTTGGTTTAGTACTCCAAAAGTTACACTCCAAATAATTCGGACTGTTCTTAAACTAAAATAGTATTTTGTTCTTGGATTCTATTCAGAAAATTTAAATTCTTAGAGATAGAATTAAGATTCAATCTCTTCACACAATTTGCAACCCTATATTTCTAGTTTACTCCAATTTAAGAAGCATCTCATTTGGAAATATATAGATCAAGATACAACCAAAATACCCAAGCATATTCAGTGAAATCTTACCAGTTCATACTATTCCAACAGGTTCCCTCACCTTCATTTAATCAATGTTTTCCAAATCAATTCAGAATGCTACCAATTTTTCTATGGAGAGGTAGAATAATGTGTTAGAAACCTATTGGTTCAAGAATCAAGTCAATTGGAGGTCTAGAGAAGAAGTTATGGTCGAATGAAGCAAGACTGTTCAGTTTGCAAAAGGCTTTCGGGTGTGACAGATAAGGACAAAAATGCTAGACTATTTGTAAACACACTCAGTCAGACAGGCCCACATTTTACACTTGATCTCTCTCAATTGATTTCAGATTGCTATGATTTTTGGTGGAGAGGTAGAGCAATGTGTTACGAGTCCATTGGTTCAAGTCTCATATCATTTGGAGATCGGACGAAGGAGATATAACCAAAATACTGAAGGATGTTCGTCAGCCTCCAACCTTCAAAGTCGTGATCATCTGCACTCGTGATCGTCTGCACTTGTAATCCTCTGTACTCGCAATCGTCTGCACGATAGCGACTTTCCCAGTCACACCCCCTCTCTTCAAATCTCCATAACTTTTAATCCAAAACTCCAAAAACTTTATATCAATAAAAAGCTAAAAAAAAGATCTACAACCATTTTCCAACTCTAAATTCATTCTTTTGGTCATCTATGAAAACCTTCACATATTTACGTATATGCATACATTCTCAGTGAAGAGAAACAGAGTCTTCATTTCTATTTTCTTCAAAATGTTTTTGAACCTAGTTATACATATTTTCCACTACACTCATTCAGTTCCATCAACTCTTCCATTTCATCCTAACTCATCTCTATATCACAAATTTATCTTTTTAACATATTAATCATCGAATATACAAACACAACACATACGGCATACCTAAAATTTCCTTACTCACTTTTCAGCTAATATGTACATCGCTATTTCCTAACCATTTAACAGTAAGCTAACGTGATGCATGCTTCATCTTGTACAGAAATAAAGAACCATAACAAGCTTACTTGTTTAAAGCTCTAATACACCCACACACACCTTTGTAGAGGTTAAAAAGTTTTGGTTTTTCTTGAGGCAAAAGAAAGAAAACCGAGGTTGAGAGTAGGAAAAAGTAGAAGATAACAAAATTTAACTCTGATGGAGATTTGATGAAAAACTCTGTGTAAATGAAGAAATGTAAAGAAAACAAAGATAAAAAGAAGATAAAGACAAGAGTACTGTACTTGATCTTTCAAAGCCAAGAAAAATGTGACTTTAGATTTGAACACTTGTCCAACTTCTATAGTTCTTAGCTAGTTTCAAAACTAACTAGTTCTTATTGAACTAGTCTCATAAGCCCCATCTTTTTATTCCAATTGTCTCTAAATCTACAAAGTAATTTTCTCACAAATTCTAAAGCCATCTATAAATTTCTCCAATACTATTTAACCCATTTCTATATCTTCCATCAATTTACATGCCATTTGGAATTTTTCCTAGTCCAGTAATACTCAATATTTTCAAAATTTTCCCCCAAAATTCACCAAAATTTCTAAATCAATACATACATTCTCCACATCGATTTTTAATACAATTTATTCACAATTCTCAATAAGAATCACATTCATATATATGAATCAATTATACCCGGCAATTGTCAATGAATACATGTACAATCATTTTAATGTGTGCAAAAATTCAGATTCACATGTGTGTATGCTAACAGTATGCATAAGCATGAAAAATGCATTTTCTTAATCTTTCACTATTCTCACATGTACTGTATGTCTGGGTTCTAACTCTTAATATGGGAACGGGATGTTACACCCAGTACCTGCGGCTGGTACCAAACATGTTGATACCATTCCGTTTTCTGGCCGGTACGGTACTGGTTGATCTGGAACAGTATTCAATACCTTGCTTTGGTCTCTTTCCTTGCCTCTCACAAAAATGTAACGTATCTTAACAAGTAGGAATGTTGTGTCATTTTGATGCATCACCAAACTATTGACTCTCAGAGAGAACTGTAGTGTGATGTTAAAGCGTCATTCTCCAGGATTTGGGCCTTTTCAGCTGCATGGAACTATAAATTTGACATTTTTTCACCGTTTTATCCTTTTGTCTGAAGAGCTTGGTATATATAACAGCTGCAGTGGATCTTTTATGCCATGGACATTGATATTTATTCTTATAGGGCAATTAAAATACCATCAAGAACAAGCATGCATTGGTATTATTGCTATATTTGAATTCTTAGACACGCATTAGTACTATTGTCTTTTGAATTCTCAGTCATGCATTATTTAACCTCGGTAATACCCTTTTCTATCCTTGTCCTGTCTTTAAGTACCAAACTTGTTTTATGGAGATGTATGAAGATATGATGCAGCATTGTAATTGAATATTTTAGCAACTATTTTGATGTTTGAAGAAAATTTCTTCGTCTATAAACAAAATTTTAGAAAGTTTTAGAAATAGTTTTGAATCAATTTTTTTGTGAAAATGATAAGTTTTCATTTTTAAAATACTTAACAATTTTTAAAAACTTATTTTTAGACATATTGGTCGAACTAATATATTAAGTATGGTCGACCAATATCTCTTGAAAGTTAGTAAAAATGTATACTATGAGTTTGTTGATATATTAGTTAATAGATTGATCCATTAATATCTTTTAATGGTTGACCATTTGAAAGGAAAAACTTTCATATACCGAAGAATATTGATATTGGTTGATACACTGGTCAACTAATGTACTAAACTGATTAATCAAATATCACCATTAATAGTCATTATAATGGCTATTTTTTGTTTCTAATGACTACTTTAGGTTGTTTTGATTATAAATAAATCACGTATGAGTTATTTAAGAATGTTGTACATGCTAGAGGGCTGTTAAGAATTTTGAGAGGCTAAAGAATGTATGAGTATATTACAACACTTATTGACCCTTTATTCATTAGTGTGAACAAGAAGCTTTTGAGTTGTATACTTGTTATAATCGGAGAAATTGATTAGGAAACACTTGATAAGGATTTCTCTTAATTAATATTCACTAATGGAAAAATAAGATGATTATAATTCTCTTCATTCATAACAAAGAAGATGTTATATAAATGACTACTCTTGATCTATTAAAGGAAGAAGACAACAAAGTCTCAGGTGGAGCTTGGGGAGTGCATGTAAGCTAAGGTTTGTTTGACCAAGCTATTGTAAATGATTTTCTTTTCTCTTTCTTTACTTTCTTTTACTTATTATAGTGATTATTTAGTGACTATCATAAGTGAATTTTTTATAACTATTAATTAGTTTAGAAATACGAAAAAAATAAATACATACAATTCTCCATCCTCTCAAGTGTCATCCTAGGACCAATGATTGGTATTATAACATGTCTCATTTATTGCTTATAGATTTCTAGAAAATTTTGAGAAACAATTATTATGGCATAATTTCATCCACTTTTTGGTCAAGATAGTCAATGTATAGGTAGACTCCTTTTCTTTGAAGGTGATAATTACATTTATTGAAAAACTAGGATGAATCACTTTCTTTTATATAAAGGGGTTAATCTTTGGAGAATTATAGAGAATGCTCCTTATGTTTCAATGAGAACTATAGTAATATATAAAATGGAGACTAAAATGCAAAAAAAAAAAAGATAATTGTACTCATTACATTAAATAACAAAGTAGTACATATTTTATTTTGTGATCTCACTATAAGTTGATTTAATAAGGTGTTTATATTTAAATTAAGATATGGTAGACATTTAAAATCACATATGAAGGCACTATGTAAAAGATAGCAAAGTAAACTTATTACTACGTCAATATGAGCTATTCCACAAAGAAAAAGATGAGTCAATTTCTAATATGTATACTCACCTCATTTATATCATTAATTCTCTTAAAGATATTGGTAAGAATTACACTAATTTTGAATTAGTGAGAAATTTTCTTAAGTTTTTACCAAGGTTTAGGAGGCAAAGGTTACGGTTCTACAAGAAGCCAAAAGTTTGAGAATCTTATTATTAAAAGAGTTATTTGAATTACTTCTCTCATACGGGATGTGGATGAAAAAATTGCATAAAGAGGAAATGGCCCTGATAAGAAGAGGTACAATGTTTAAGTCTCTAAGAATGGGAAATTGATGATGAAGACATTCACAAGTGAGAGTGAAGAAGACGATATAAAGCTCATTATAAAGAAATTCAAGAAGTTCTTAAAAAAAGAGAGGAAACATTGAAGAAAAAAAGCACTTAAGACACAATGTAATGTGTGTATCTGTTCAAAATAATGCTAAAGATGTTGGCCCCCGAAATTCTTCTTGATGAATTAAGCATGATTTCGATTTATTTTTGAGGTTTTGAAGTATAAATTGT
>JANZLH020000397.1:1019349-1034029 GCA_026770325.2 Erythroxylum fimbriatum
AATTTTTATATGTCAGAATTTTTTTAGCAACTTTTGAATAACACAGGGTTATTAACGCAATAAATTCGGAATATTATAAGGAGAATAGTCTTCCCCAAAAAACAAGCTGCATTTTATATATGCCATTTACAGTGAGTTAGATGAATTGTGTTAAGACTTGACCAAAATGCATCGGCCTACAATATTTTATCGGATTCCAAGAAATATTTTTTTTGGGACTTGTATAATATGTTAGGCTTAGGAAAGAAGGTCTAAAATTGGTTAAGAATAAGGTAATTTTTTACTTTGTTCCTGACACTCGTGTGACATTTGTTTCCTTCCTCCGACTCTGGATTAAATTAATATTTGTGATCCTTTAAATGTTAGAAAATTGAAGTAGAAATTGATCTCATGCACAACCAAGTAAATATGAAATTTTTTATTTTTTGAAATTTAAAATCGCTAACATGGTGAATGTATAAGCATAATAAACGTAAATATAAATTATATTTTATCATGTAGCTTGATTCTTTTTATTATCATTTCCCTCCAACTATTTATGAAATTAATTTATTGTAACCATCGCAACCTCACATGTCTCTGATCTTTAATATTATCCCATGAATACGTTGCAAGAACTTTATAAATAGTTCAAAGGTAACAAACAGGAAGTGTAACTCCTCTAAACACCGAACTTATTTATAAGTTATAATAGGCTTGAACCTTTTTACTAATTTAATTAAAATATTAATCAATTCTAATTACATACTAATTAAACCCGAAGAAGATCTAATATCTTATTTTGATTATTATTTATTAAATATCTCATATTTAATGCTAAAGATTCTCAAACTTTACAATCAAGTCTAACTTGACTAAAATACTTTTTTTTCCCTCTTTTCAACCTTTATTTGTGTGTAACTCATTAAGTTCTTAAATATGCTGGCAATAGATATAAATTATAAACTTAATCATATTTAAATTAAATAAATTAAACTCTTTTAATTATCTAATTAAATAATTTGTATTCACATAACAAGAATGATATCTAGCAATGCGTCATGACCATCCAAATATTAAGAGTGTCAAATAGTTTTAACTAACATTTCTATGTATGATTTTTCTGTATAATTAAATCATTTTATCACACAATATTTTGATCAAACATAGAGCATAGAAATAAGTTTACTCAATTTGAAGGAAGTCGATTTATCAAGTAAGTGGAGGCAGTAATAGCTTCACCCCCAAAACTGTAGTGGCATTCTAGACCCAATCAACATAGACCTTGTCATTTCTAAAAAATGCCTATTTTTTCGTTCGGCAATACCATTTTGTTATAGGGTGTAAGGACATGAGATTTGGTGAATAATACCATGTTTTATTAAAAAAATTCGACAATTCATGATTCATATATTCGCCGCCATTATCGGTTCTTAAGACTTGTATTTTCACGTTATATTGATTTGAAATCATGACAAAGAATTTTTGAAATAAATCACAGACTTCACTTTTATTTTTCATGAGACAAATCCATGTCATACGACTACAGTCATCTATGACTGACACAAACCATTTTGCACCATTTAAAGTAGGATTTTTGCCAGGACCCCATACATCAGAATGAACAAGCATAAATGGTTTAAGACTAAAATTAACATGAGACTTAAAATTCATACGACGACTTTTTGCCAATGCACTCACATCACATTCAAAAGATTTCAAATCAAGATTCATAAATTTATTTAGAAATAAATGTTTCAAATATCCAAACAAAGTGTGACCAAATTGTTTATGAATAAGCCAAAGTTCAAAAATACTAGATGAAGTAGAAAATAAGCATGATGTCGTTGCCAGAGCTTTCGAAGATGATGGCTTAAGATCCAAATAATATAGATATCCCTTCCTAGTGCTACAACTAATCGTTCGTCTCGTCTTGAGGTCCTTAAAAACACAAAAATAAGGCTAAAATATTGCGATGCATTAAAGTGCAATTGATATTTGCGCAACAGATAATAAGCTATAATTTAAAGAGGGAATAACAAGAATAGAGTTTAGGTTTAATTCATTTAAAGTTTTAGAACCTTCACCAATTATGGTTACAATTTCACCACTCACGGTTTTGACTTCATGGATGGTTGGTTTGTACATATCTTTCACAGTCCAATCAAAAGTCATATGCTCAGTTGCTCCTGAATCAATAATCCAAGTTTTTGAACTAGACAGAGAGGAAGCTTTAAAAGACTTACCAGTAGATATGACATTCAAGACAGTTGAATGTTCTTTCTCCCCCTCATCAATCTGTTTGTCTGATAAGGAAGTCTCCATAAGATTTGCCTTCCCTTTGAGCTTAGTGCTTTTTCGGGATCCCACCATGATGGATATCCTATATTAGTATAGCAACGAGCAGCTGTGTGACCAACCATCTCACAATCTGTACAGTACAATTGACTACCTCCCTTTTTTTCGAAAGACTTGGAAACCTCATAGCTCCTTTCGGTGTTCCCATTGTTCTTTTGCTTACGAAATTTTCCACCCTTGGCCATGAGTACTGTAGCCTCTCCAGTTGATTCAATTCGATGTAGGACCCTTCGATTAGCTTCTCGGCGCACATAGGCATATGCTTTTTCAAGACATGGCCTAGGTTCCATTCTCAAAATCTCACCACGAACTTGGTCATAATCAAAATCTAAACCTTTTAAGAATATATAAACACGCATACTTTTAACTGAATCCTCATATATTTTCCATCATCAGGATCTTTCATAACAACAGTTTCAAGATAATCCAACTTGGTAAAAAGTTTAGAAAGCTCACCAAAGTAAATGGCTAAGGTCTGACCAGCTTGTCTAAGCATCCATGTCTTCTGATGCAATGAAAAAATATGGGTTTCATTGCTTCCATCATAATACGCCTTGGATAAAGCTGTCCAGATTGCTCTAGCTGTAGGAAATCGCATATATCTCTTCATCAGCTCTGGTTTCATGTTGGTGAGCAGCCAACCACGCACCTTTTGAATGTCAACATTCAACTTCTGATATTTAGGATTGGCCATGGCAAGAGGTGGGTCTAATCCTATGATAAACTCTTGTCTCTCCCTGGCTGCAATAGGTATTTCAATGATTTGTGACCAGACATCATAATTCTCTTCATTCAAAATGATGTCGGGATTAAAATGGGTAGATTCGTTTTGATATTAAATGATGGGTTGGTTATTTGGTTCAACAGTTTTTGAATTACTACCTGATGCAGCAGTTTCGGGTGATGGAAGTTTGGGGACATCATCTGCCATTTAAAGTTGTTTCAAGTGGGAGGGATATGTTTAAGAAGATGTATAATATGAGGTTACACAGATGGCTCTGATACCATGAAGCGTATGCGGGTAAAAGTATGTTTTCTTGTATATTATTTCCTCCTTTTTCCTCGTATATATATACACTTGAGGTTAGGCTTTGCTAGTGTAAATTTGCAATAATTATGGGCTAAATAAGGACATAAAATAAGTAAATACAAACTGAATCCTAATCAATATAATCACGGAGTAATCTCCTCCAACTTTTATTCTTTTGGTTGCAACAATAACAACATCCCATTATGAGGTTTCAGGAGATGACCTGAACTAACTTATAACACTTACTAGAAAGGCAATATCGGGACGAGTGATAGTGAGATAGTTCAATTTTTCCGCAGTCTTCCTATACTTTTTAGGATTCTCAAGCAAGTCTCCATCTTCAGCTTTTAACTTCACATTTGGTATCATAGGCACATCACATTTCTTTGCCTTAATAAAACTATCATCATTTAATAAATCCAGACAATAATTTATTTAAGATAGATAGATCCCCTTAAAACTGCAAGAAACTTCAATTGCTAAGAAATATTTCAATGGTCCTAAATCCTTTGTCTAAAAGTGAGCCCCAATGAATGCTTCCAACCTTATGATATTAGCTTTATCACTTCCAGTGATCACTATATCATCCACATATACAACCAGTAAAATGCATCCATAACTAGATGATGCAAAGAACAATGAGTGATCGTATGCACTTCTTTGTAAGCCAAACTCAATCACTACAGTACTAAATCTCTCAAACTAGACATGAGAAGATTGCTTCAAGCCATAAAGAGACTTTCTTAATTTGCACACTTTCCTTGACTCCTTTGAGCAAAAAATCTACGGGGTTGCTCCATGTAAACCTCTTTATGTAAATCCCCATGTAAGAATGCATTCTTCATTTCAAGTTGGTAAAATGCCCAACTATAAGTAGCAACTAAGGAGATAAACAGTCAGACAGAAGAAAGTTTTGCAACTGAAGAAAAAGTCTCAAAGTAATCCACCCTATATGTCTGAGCATATCATTTAGCAACCAACCAAGCTTTTAATTGAGCAATAAAAACATTAGGATTCATTTTAACAATAAACACCCATTTAAAGCTAATGGCTCGTTTCTATGAAGGAAGAGGAACAAGATCCCAAGTATGATTTTGTTATAAGGTCATCATCTCTTCTTTCATTGCAGCTTGCTAACCATCATGAGCGAGTGCTTCAACAAAGGACGTTGGAACAACAACAGAGTCTAAGGAAGCTACAAAAGACTTGGAGGACTAAGATAGAGCATGGTAAGACACAAAGAAGAAACAGGGTAAGTATAGGTGTGTTTACGTTTACGAAAAGGAATAGGAAGGTAAAGGCTAGCATCAGGTAGTGGTGAGGAATCTGAAGACGAAGCAAAATGGGTAGGGTCTATGTCCTAACCAATAGGAGGTGCCTCAATTAATAGAATGTTGCATATGTCGAGAATAAACCTGATGAATAACAAGTCAAGAGGGAGGAGAAACTACCTATTCACTGACAATATAAATAAGAAAATCGTCCCCTAAATCGCTAGAGTGTGAAGAAGAGGACATGGGAGAACCAAAGAAAGGTGTATTATTGGAAAAGGTAATATCAATAGATATCAAGTAACAAACCGAAAAAGGAGAGTAACAATGATATTCTTTTTGTTCACGAGAATATCCTAGAACGACACACTTAAGAGATTTAGGATCCAGTTTTGAGACCTGAGGTCAAACAAAGCAAGTACACCCAAAAATTCGAGGAGCAAGAGGGAATAATGTAGATAAGGGAAAGAGAAGGGAATATGGAATCTGACCGTTAAGAAAAAAAGAAGGCATTCGGTTAATTAGGAAATAAGCAATGGAAATAATATCGCCCCATGAAACTTTTAGGACCTGCATATAGAATATTAATACTCCGGCAACTTCTAATAAGTGACGGCTCTTTCCCTCTGCTACACCATTTTACTAAGGGGTAATAATACATGATGATTGATGAATAATACCATGCTGAGGAAGAAGATTTAAAAGTATGGGAAATAAATTCTTTAGCATTATCACTTCTTAAAATGCAAATGGATTTATTGAATTGAGTCTTAATTTTAGTATGAAAGGCACAAAATATAGTAAACAAGTTTGATTGAAAAGGCAAGTAACCCGAGAATAATCATCAATAAATGTCGCAAAATAACAAAAATTTGGACAAAACAGGGCAAAGACCCCACGCATTAGTATACACCAAGTAAAAAGAAGACTCAACTCATTTATTTAGTCTAGGAGAATAAGATAATCTATGATTTTTAGCAAATTGGCAAGCCTCACACTCTAAGGTAAATTCTTTTTTAAGACTAGGACATAACTTTTGTAAAACTGTTAGAGACAGATGACCAAAACGACAATGAAGCTGCAAAAGAGAAGATGAGCTTGTGTAAGCAATCAATCGAGGTATTGGTTCAGAAGTCAAATCAAGAGCATACAAGCCATTCAGCAGACACCCTTTACGAATAATCTACTTTGTCCGAAGATCCTGAAAAGGACAATAATTGGGATAGAAAACAACAAATTATTGAGACTTTTGGTGAGTTGGCTGATAAATAATAGGCTAAAAGGGAATTGTGATAAACATAAAACAAATGATAATGGGAGAGATTTTGTGGGGGTTATTATAAAAGCGGTAAATCCATTGTCTAATGTAACACAAGGTAAATTAGCAGTAAACTTGAAAGAAGAGAGGATACTTGTGTTGTCAGTCCTATGATCAAGAACACATGAGTCAATAACCCAAGATGAGGTGGAGAGACAGGCAGTTGGGTACCTATATTAGCCAAAGTTGATGTCGTAGAGGATGGCTATTGTGAGTCGTAAGTGGCCGAAATTTGTTGATGGGCATTAGTTAAACAAGCATACTCATCTATTGAAATTGTGATAGAAGGTTAGGATGACTAAGCAACCAATAGGATGCCATCCTAAGTAGCCACGTTTACAAATTTTCTGTTATTATTCTGACCCGAGTACTTGGAAAGCTTACCATGTAATTTCCAACAATTCTTTTTAATATACACCTCAACTCTACAATAATTGTAGGTACGAGGGTTGCTACTAGTCCCAACAATAGAACCACTACCGTTTCCACCTTTGCCACAGCGATTAGCATTTGAAATGTTAATAACCAATGCCACTGTTTCATTGCACACCATATCAGAAGTCATGTCACCATCTTTACAAACACAAAGCAAAAGGGCACATACTTTCGTAAGGGAAGGAAGTGTCTCACTAGTTAATAATTATGTGTGTGCCATGTCATATTTAGAACCCAACCCTGCTAAAAAACACTGTACCATAATCTACTTTTCTTGTTCTTGCATTTGCTTTGTGTTAGGGAAACATAACTTGTTTTTCTTCAAAAGCTTGTTTCATTCCAGTGTAATACTGAAATAGGGAGCGACTTTTTTGTTCCGCTCGATAAATCTTTAATAATAAATCGTGAACATGAGACAAATATTATTTGCAATCATACAGAAATTTTAGATATTCCTATAATTCTTTTACACAATCACAATGATTCGTAACATTATCAACAGTTGGGTCTAGAGTATTATGAATTTGATTAAACAATTATAATCCTCCATTAACCATTTCTTTCGAGCAGTAACACTAATCTTAGGATGCACATTGTGCATAATTTTTTCTTCCAGTCAATTTTCTATCAGTAATTTTGGATAACCTAATGTAATTTCAATAATAGTCTTCTTATCACCACCCATATCACTACCCTCAGCCATTGAAATCAGTCTCAAATGACAATATCAATCAAACAAAGGAGGAAAAGAAGAAGCCAACCTCAACGCAAAAAACTGAAATAAATTCGAAGACACTCACACCAAGAAAGAGGGCAGCGAAGGATTGTTAACCCACACCAATACAAATCAGTAGTACCTGGAAGAAACTGACAGGATATTTAGACAGGGACGGAGGAAGTGACATCAGAGGAAGAAATTGGTTTGGCAAACGACAGCTAATCCGCCCTCACGTGTCGGTGCGTGGGAAGGACGTCTAGGAATGTGGCAGTGCGTGTCAGTCACATGATGGAAATCCGACGATCGGATTTGAAAGGATGGCCTATCAACACCCATAGAGCCTTATGAAGGAGGAGGTGAGAAAAAAAATTCTCTCAAAACGTGTTACCCACAAACAATGCACTGTCTCAATATAGAGCAAAAAATGAAAAAAAAACTTTCAAGAATGAAACCTAGAAACTTGACGAGGCTCTGATACCATGAGAAAGCTGAGAAAATGAGAAGAATGATTTTTTTATATTCGATTAGAATGATACAAGTATTTATACAACAGTACATAGGCTAAACTAGGAAAGTAATTCCTATGGTTATGCTAAAATTCCTATGAATATGTTATTTACATTACGTGTATAATCCTTATGAATATGATTCAGTTTGTGACAACTATTTACAGCTGCTATATTTCTGTAACAAATTTCTTACTCCTGCCATTGTCTAACAAAAATGTATTTTTATTGTGGTTCTTTATGTCATTTTCTTTTCGATACTTGTTACAGAAATAAAATTGGGTAACAAATATTGATTTTCTTCTTGCTGTTTCAGTCCATTTCTCATGTCTATGTTTATCCTTTTTCTCAGATTCATTCTCCTGGCCAATCATGGCGATGGCAACTTTAACTGCAATAGTTGCCAGTCAAGCTGCGATCTCATCCACTTTTTCAATTGTCAAACAATGCTATACATTAGGATGTTTTCCACGTATCAAAATTGTCCGCAAATCAAATTGGAGCAATCGCCAGATATTTATCCCTGAAATAAATTGGATCCTTATGATTCTTTGTTTGTTGGTTACAGTAGGTTCTCAAGACACTAATCATATAGGAAATGCTTACGGTTAGTCTTCTCTACTTCTACACATATTTAGTAACGTGAAGTCTTTCCGTAATTGGTGAATCCAGGTTATGGTTGTAATATTAGGACATCTTGAGTCCAATGTTTGAAATTTTGGAGGCCATTGTTTGATGCATTAATGACTTCTGGACCGGGTCTGCAGTGATAAGATGCGTCCTAAGGAAAAAGAACTAACCTTCCATTTCCTTTTCTATGACTTTGATTAATAGGGTTACTAATAAATAATTCCTTTCCAAAATTGCTAAATGAACACATCAGTGTTGGAATCAACAAAATTCTATTGGAAGATAAATTTGAAAGAAAAAACAAAAGAATTTTTTCAAGTTTTATTTACTTGACCTGCACTTTTAATTTCTGCTACATAAAAATGAATGATGTTTAGGAATGTGATCTCATCTGTAGTCTTGCAAACTGCTCATATTTATCCCTCCGAAAGACTTTTTGAATGAGAAGCACGGGGTGTGATGATCTCACTGGGAGCTCTGGTTTAACTGCATTAGCATTTATTATTACCGCTGTTGACTAAGTCCTGTTTATGATGTAGGTTAAGATACATTAATAACTTGGATCACGTTTCTTTCATTTGCTAGATTAGAAAAACTAATTCTGCAAATTTGATATTTCAGGTATCGCGTGCATCATTGTGATGTTTTTGACTACTCTTCTTACTTCATTGCTTATCAACCTTGTATGGCGTAAGAGTCTGCTGCTAGCGCTTTGTTACTTTTTACTCTTTGGAGTGATAGAGATAATCTTCTTCTCATCTTCTTTTACGAAGATTCACGAGGCTGGATGGGTTTCTCTTCTGCTCTCTGCAGTTTTTGTGTTCTTGATGTATGCGTGGCATTATGGTAGCAGGAAGAAGTATCTACATGACCAACATAACAAAGTACCCATGAAATGGATTTTAAATCTAGGTTCTGATCTTGGGGTTGTTAGGGTCCCTGGGATTGGCCTTATTTACACCGAGTTAGCAAATGGAGTTCCAGCAACATTTTCCCAATTCTTAACCAACTTGCCAGCATTTTACAAAGTCGTCGTGTTTGTTTGTGTTAAAACTGTTCCAGTTCCTTTTGTGCCCCAAAAGGAAAGGTATCTTATTGGTCGGATAGGTCCAAAATCTTACCGGATGTATCGCTGCATTGTTCGAAATGGTTACAAAGATGTCCAAGAATATGAAAGTGAATGTGATTTTGAAAATGAACTAATGATGAGTGTGGCAGAATTTATCCAACTAGAAGCAGAAGGTTCCAGGACTGCCGACGGCTCGATTGATGGGAGGCTGGCTGTTGTGAGGACTTCTGACAAGTTTGGGAAAAGAATTGAAGTATCAGCATCAGGAGAAATTGGAGAATGCAGTTCAGGCCTCGTGGCAACTGTAACCAAAAGCAAGTCACTGACGCTACAGAAATTAAAATGTATGTATGAGCCTCGACTGAGTGATAGGAGGAGAATTCGGTTCAAGTTGTTGGATACGGGATACAAGGATTCAAATGTTAAGGAGGAGCTCCTGGAACTTCTGGAAGCAAAGCATGCTGGGATAGCATATGTAATTGGCCATTCTTACGTTAAGGCAAAATGGAACTCATCATTCTTCAAGAGGTTTTTGATCAATATCTTCTACTCTTCATTGCGTAAAAACTGCCGAGCTCCAGCCGTCAGCTTGAGTATTCCTCGCATTTCTCTAATTGAGGTGGGCATGACCTACAGTTTGTAGCTCTCTTTGGTTTGGAATTGGATACTATTACTACCTCATCTTCTTTGCCTTCTCTAGGAAAGTAGGAAGCAGCCAGCAAATCATTTATGTATTGATCTCTATTTCTTTTTATTTTTTCTTGTGTTGTTGCGTATGAATAAAGGCTTCGAGAATAATGTGATTCCATCGTATGCCACTTGAGATTAAATGTTATTCCATCATCTACGTTTTGAGATTAAATGCATGTCATTGTGCAAATTGAGCACCTATTATTGAGTCCAGATCCTCTGTCCAATTTTTATGGTGTTTTATTGTGTCCAATGAATCTCAGCCATTCATTTATACGGACTCCACGTTTATTTATGTGGAGCCCACGCGGAATCCGCATAAATGAATGGCTGAGATTTACTGGACACAATAAGACACCATAAGACTGAAATGAGAATCTTGTTCTCCTATTATTACTACTTTCTAGTGTTATTATTATTATTACAGATGATGATGCCTTGGAATCATGCTCCTCTAATTGGTTATTATTATTACTATTAAACATATCAAGAGATATATTAAATAATTGGACGAATCAATTTTAAAATTAAAAAATTACCACCCAAACCCAAAGCCAAAAGTCCAATTTCCTAAATCCTAGGGCACCAAGTCCACCCCCTATTCGGAATGTGCTTCAATTCACACCCACAATTATTACCTATTAACTTCCCTATCGAATATCTAATTCCAAGCAGCAGCCCGTCTCCTTCCACAAAATCAAGAGCAAGCTCCTCTCAGCTACCAATCTGTCATTTTTCTGCGATTTAGGGTTTCCCCTTCTTTTTTTTCTCGATTTTTATGTGATGGTGTAATTGGAGTCTCCAACTGTTCCTAAATGTTGAGCTCCTGTTGCTCTCTATCTGTATCCCACCCTTCCTTATCCAAATTTAGGGTGTCCAACCCACCCGCCAAATCAAGCTGGTTTCTTTCTCCGTCGAACTGTCGTATCTTCGACTCAAGTCCCAAGTTACCCAGAACTGCAAATGTATAATTTCCAGTTTCATTTTCTTTATTGAGCTCTTGGACCTTTTATCTTTTTTAAATTTTTCTTCAGAAATTTAAGCAATTTATTAGAGTTAGCTATTGTTTGCTAACTTGGAAAAAGCAAGGAACAGAATACATAAGAAAAGAAACCCTGTGTAGCCCATGGCCCTATTTTACTAACTGAAATGGTTAGAAGCTTCTAGACCTCTGGTGGATGATAATTATTTGCTTCTATTCTGAATTTTTTTTCTTAATTTCTCAGAGACCAAACCATAGGGCTTGTGGTAATATTAACTCTTTGAAATTTTTTGGGTATATGCGTGTTTTGTTTTGTTATGCAGAAATGGAAAGTTTCATGCTTTAGACATGAAGAATTCTCTCCAATAAAACCAAAGTCCGATGGTGCTGAACATTTCTTGCCGGAGGAATCAGCGAAGCCTGAAGTTGATAATTGTACAAATGTTAAAAGAGATTGGATATCTAGTCTAAGAGAGGTATGTTCCTCTGCAGTCTATTATTTTAATGGTACGTTGTTCTTAATTTAGTGGAAGAAGGCATCAGTGTGAAAATGAATTTTCAGAACTTGACAAGTGAAAAGAGTTATGTTTCTGGTTTTATTGGCGATTGCAAGTTTGGTTTGAGGTAGAAGGGCGGGTTAGTATCGTTTGTGCTTCAGGGAGGAATCTCAAATTTTTTATCTCTGTTACGTTTATGGCTTTTTGACTCTTCTATTTAATGTCATATGAAGCCATTAAGATGAAAAATGTAGTAAATTCAGGTTAATGTTGGTCCGTATCATGTTTAAAATGGATTTATGCTTTTTATTACTTGTCACTTACTATGATCTGGAGCTGCTATTGTCTTGTTTTGTAAGAATTCTGCTGGTATTGTTTGCTGTCACATCATTGGGAAAGAAAAGAAAACTAATATGCTAGTGAATACATATCAATTACTACTGAACTTTTTCTTTTGTTATGCATAGTTTAAGAAGTAAATAAGTGGATGACTTATAGTTTCTTCTTCATTCTGATAGTCAAAACATTATAGGATGCAATTGAATGTATACACATGCTTTCTTAGGGTACCAGTTTTGCATCTCACCGACTACTACGTTAAAATTCAGGCTGCAGATGTGGGAATTAGGCAAATTGGGGGCAGGTGGACTGTGCCATGGACAGCAGAGACCATAGTGCAGGTAATGGTTTACTCAACTGTAGAATGATGGAAATCAACAAAAATTATGGGTTAGTATCTGACTAGTAAGTCTTACTAGAAATTGACAAAGATAGTAACTGCAAAGAACCATTCCTGTCAAGTGGCAAGCATTAACACTGCTTATTGAGTGTTGTGGGATTTTCTAAGTCCTAACAAAATTTCTAATGACCAGGTGAATAAGATTGATTTTGCATATTGCTTCTTTTCTTAGAACTTTTTGAATTCTTTAGTGCCAGAATGTTATATAAAATTGTTCATTATAAACCTGCATTCTTCCGCTGAATTATTCGAAGTGGTAAGAACCATAATCTGTACTTATAAATACTTCCTGGAGTTGCAGGTAATGCTTCTATGGGTTGTTTCGTTCTGGTTTATAGGATCCTGGGTGATTCCTTTTGCAGCCCACATGGCAGGCTTCAGCAAGGAATCTCTAACATTTAGAGGGCAAGCGTTGTTCAGCCTTGTAACGGATGTAACTGAAGGTCTTGCTGGAATTGCAATTCTTCACCGTTGCCTGTCTCGATTTCGTCCCCTTCCATCTGATTGGTTTAGGTTTAGCCTGAGAGGGAATTGGCTGTTGGATATTGCTCTTGGATGCCTCATGTTTCCTCTGGTGAACCGGCTTTCACTGTTCAACCTTAGCCTATTGCCCATTCTACCTTCAACACCTGTTACTTTCTCAAGTGTTGAGCAGTCAATTGCAGCACGAGATCCAGTAGCAATGGCGCTCTATGCAATAGTGGTCTCTGTGTGTGCTCCTGTGTGGGAGGAGATAGTCTTTCGGGGTTTCCTTCTACCTTCATTGACCAGGTACATGCCTGTATGGTGTGCAATACTCATGAGTTCAGTTGCCTTTGCTTTAGCACATTTTAATGTACAGAGAATGCTACCGCTAATTTTTCTTGGGGTGGTGATGGGAGTTGTTTTTACGCGATCAAGGAATTTAATACCATCTATGCTTTTGCATAGTCTGTGGAATGGTTTTGTGTTCCTAGATCTAATGAAATAGTTCTTTAGCTGTGTACTTGTAGAGAATCAATCTGTTGATCCTATGTTGTAATACCTCTTGCAAAGCGTTGAACATAGGATTTTAGAGAACTCTTGTCTGCTTTAGATATGTATCTTGACCACTGTCTTTGGATTTGACGATAAGGACACAAATAGAACTCAAGTAGAACCATTGACGGAGATTACAGGCCATTCTGTTACAAATTAATTGTAGCATTATATGGCCTGAGTCAGGTCTGTAATTATGATAGTCAAATAAAGGAAGAAGATAGTCCCTTTTGGATTGCAGAATACTTCTAAGCAACCTGCAACATTCTTGATTCAGCTGATGACCACTTTCACTTGTAAATCTGTCATTTTCCATTCCTCTTAGGCCCTGTTTGGCAAATAGCATATTACATTAGTTGTTAGATGATTCTATCAACGGTTAGCTGATAGTTGATTATCTCAATTGATTTGACCAGCGGATAACATCAGTTGTTTATTAAAGATGTTTGGTAAAATTAGTTGTTTAGTATTAACTGTTGATGTATAAAATGACTTATGAGGATATGATTTTTAAAAAAATTATAAGCACATGAATATTATATTTCTTAGTATTTCGTTAAATATTCTTATAAGATTTTAGATTTTAGATTTTATATATTAATTTTATAAAAATTAAAGTTTATAACTTTAGTTAAAAATATAATAATAATAATAATAATAATAGTCTATAGTTAAATTCTTTATTATAATGAATGATGCAACGAGCTATATTTTATTAATATTTTTCATATAATATGTATGAATTTTATTATTTAATAAATTAAAATATTTGTAATTATAGTATGACACATATACGATATATAGTAGTTATATACTTAAAATATTAATTTGATGCGATTCTTTATGTTCAAAACCTTAATATTATAATATTTTTAAGTGTAAACAAATATTATAAAATTAATAAAGATTAAAAAGTTTAATTAACCCCTTTAATATATTCTTCCAAACTTCAATACGATCAAAAAAATACAATTTTGAAAACACACCGAGTAAAAGTAGAGAGTAAAGTGAAGGGCAATACTGTCATTAGGCAAACAGTTAACTTCAAAAACTCCTCTTATGGAACTTTTAGAAATCAACTTATTGAAGTTAAATAAATTAACTAATAAGTCATTCATAAAACACATCAATAGCTTTTTAAGGTAGCTGAAAAGTTAACTTTTAGTTACTAAGCTAAAAAACAGCTAATAAGTTATTTGCCAAACACCTCAAAAGTAAATGTTATTTACATGACAATTAAAAGTAATTCTTAAATTCAAACCAAAGTAAATAAATTCAATACAAATAAATAAATTTTTATAATTATTAATTTAAGTTTATTTTGATTCATTTTGGTTGGGCTTGAAACCTGAATTGGGGCTATCATATTAGTGATATTTTATTAGTTTATGTTTGATGTTCGTATTATAAGTATTTCGTCGTTATTTTTTAATCGAAATTT
>JANZLH020000397.1:1189968-1203796 GCA_026770325.2 Erythroxylum fimbriatum
TTCCAGATACGCAGTTCCTTCTACTCTTCAGGCACCTTACGGACGACCGAGTTACCGTCAGAATAAGTATGCACAGGCGGGGAAGCCAAAGAGCAGGCGCAGGATGTGGCTGAGATTAGCGGTGGGTGCGGTGGCCGGAGCTTTGGATGGACTTGCATTGGCGGAGAACTCAGTGGAGGATGATATTGGCTACGACGACCACTACTACTAGAGAAAGTGATATGAACCTTAGTGGGCTCATTCAAGTGTGGGGTATTAGGGTGAGTCTTTCATAAGGAAAAGTTTTACGTGGTCTTGGTACTGTCTACGTGTTCAATTGATTTAGGAAGAATAATCCTATTTTCTAGGAGATTTGGTGTTTCTATTGTTTCCTGAAAGTATGGGCTGATATTCAGCCGTGGGGTTGCGGATGAGTTTTGTTAAGAGTCATGGTTTTTATAAGTACTTGTTTGGATGAGTTTATACAGTAGATCTTTTATCAATAGAGCTTTTGTTAGTAGAATTTTTCTGAGAAGAGATTTTCTTAAAGGCCAGTTGATTGTTTGGCTGTTAATTCAAAAAAAATTTTAAAAACTTTACACAATAGACTGTTAAGTAACATAAAAGTAAAAGGCACTTTTATTAATTTTAATTATATGTTATTTTATAATAAAATTTATTTATGTATATAAATAATATTTAAAGTATATTAAACAATATACAAATTACAATATATTATGAGATGATGATTAATACAATAAAAGATCTAAAATATAATATACTAAATTTACTTAAAGATCGATCTGTTAATCGAGATGTCATATATTCCTAAATCTATCAATGATTTGTTTGAATGATCCGTGGCGTAATTTTCAGTCCTATCATATTATCTACGTTTTAAATTTTACTTGAGAAATAAAATACATTGCATTGATATTTGTTCAAAGAATGAAGTTTAGAGTAAATAATTCTCCAGGTAAAGACGGTGATTGTGTCCCAGGTGAAAAAAAAAAGGAAAAAGAAAAAGCTAAGCAAATTTTCGTGAAGGGATGATAAAGAGAGAACAGATCTGCTACTCCCCATTTGCTTTGCCTTTAAGACACTAGTCATCCAAGTTATTATAATACATAACTGCCATGGTAAAGAGGTATGTAATGGTAAGAATGTGGAGATATACATCAAGTCATCGTAACCAGTAAATAAGAAACCAATCGGATTTTATTTAAATCCTTTTTTGAACATGGTCGGGTCGGCCCTGTTAGGCCTTGTCGGGCCTTGGGCCGATCGGTCCATTCATCAAAGGTATCCAATCCAAGCCCACACCTATACCCCATTCGGCCGGTCCATATGAGAGAGACTCCCATGCTCACGTAAAGACTAAAACCTAAACCTAGTTATCGTTCTATATATAAGGTATAGTTATACCGTGACAAAGGTACGCAATCTTAACCTAGCTCTCTCTGTATTCAGCAGCCTTACCTTCACCAAAAACCTAACTTGAGCGTCGGAGGGGCTAATCGGGACATAACCCCCGACGTGCCTTTCTTTGTCTTGCAGGGATCACAACCACGAGAAGCAGCCGAGCCATGGATCCTAATGGTAGTATTCCGTTCTGTCAGAACCAGGCAGAACCAGTAATAATACTGTATGCTAATAAATGAAACAAATATATACAAACAGGGAAACGTGAAAATAAAAATGTAAATGAACAGAACTATCCTGAGAAACATATAATACACGATTTACATTTTTTAAAATTAAATAACAATTTATCTTAAATAATTATATAGCTTGATTCAGGGATTAATTATAACCATAAAATATGGGCACAAGAATGGGGAAAATAAGAAGATAAATTAGGAAAAAGATTTGAAGAACCAAAATACAGGGAAAAAAAATGAACAGACAACAAGGAGGGGAATCTGCCTTCCTAATTAATTAAAATTTGATTCCTCCAAAGGGCTAAGACTCCAGTAATATTCTTAAATGCTATTAGATTCGTACCTAAAAAATTAGAAGAAAGTGTTATACTTAGATGACAACTTCATCGGAAAAGATACAAGAACGGGACTGAAATTGATAAAATAGGTACTTTCCTGATAGGGTGTGAGTCCAATGATTAATCCATCCCTTCTCACATTCTTGCAGCCCTACCTTATCTGATACTCTCAACTGATAACTGAATCATCCCTTTTATCCGGATCAATAAACACGTGTCTTTCCTACTAATAAAATCTGCAATAACAACTAACATATGGTATAGATGATACGGTGCGTTTTCCCTTTTGACCTATAACGGAAAGCTTTGTCACCTTATAGCTTAATACATTTTGAACTCAATTATTTTTTATTTTATTAAAATAATAATTTTTACTATTTTACGATCGTGATAACTAATAACCGTTCCAATTTTGAAAATAGAACAACTTACAAGGCTCAGTTGAAAAAATTAATTGAAAAAATGGGACTATTGTACTCCTACAAAGCCGAAATTACAGAACTGCTCTAAGAAGATTGTAAATTGAACGCCGAATTTGTCGGCCTGTTGTACCGAAACTTCCCGCAGATTGATGAACAAGAGGTCATGGACCTAAATTTGCAAACTCATCCGAAAAGAATCCTTCAAAATCTTCTAAGCTTGGAAATAAGTCTGCGCCGAATGCCATGTCAGATAGCATATCGAAAGCCTTATCAAATGTATCATCTTCCAATGTTGGTTGTTGCTGTTGTAAAGGCTCGTCTTCAAGGAAAGCCGTTGAAGGGGTTTGGGGAGAAGGAACCTGTTCCAATTTCGGACTTGAGGGATATTGTTCTTCATTTAGGGTCTTCGAGTCTTGCTCACGGGGCGTGGGTTCTTTGGGAATATAGTTCTTGGCACGGGTGATGCCAGCAAGTGCACTCCTGCGAGTAGGATGGGCGTGGCCGTGCTCCGCCGAGTAAGTTATGATGAATACTGATGGATTCGACTTGCTTCTTTCCACCTGTTTTCTTGCCAAACATCCTTTCAAACTGCTACATCTGTAGTAGCTCCTGTTTCATGTTCACCAAATTTAAGGTTAAAAACCACTTCAATAATCAAGTATGTAAGGTCAAAACAACATAAAAATTGAAATAATATTCCAAAATAATGGTCGCTGGAACTAAAAATAGACTTTTTAATTGTGTCGCGGGCATAATTGCAATGGTGTAGCAATTTAAATCCCTGGTTCAAAGAGAGAGATTTACCTTGGATAGGGAGATCCCTTGATAGGTTTCTGCCCATATTTACGCCAAGCCCACATATCAGACGGCAGACCATCTGCTGTCACCTGCTGAACGATCTTTTTGTTCTGATTCTTCCTACTGATATATTTGAAAGCACGGTATTTTATTTGTATATTACCAATTACTTGTATCGTTTCTGTAACCCCATCAATTAGCACTGAAAAGCTAGTACGAGTCAATTACCTTTTTCTTGATTTGACTGCGCGAACGGCAGAGTCACTTCGAGAAGTATCAACAGGTTCAAGAAGAGGATGCTGGTCTCTCGGCACCTTTCGTGGCTCTTTCACTTCTATTGGTGCCAAAATGGAAGTAGTAGTACAAGACATGGTTTTTGGAGACAGGGGTTGGTGCAAGACAGTGTAGAAAGAGTTATAGAACCCTTGAAGCCCAACTAAATCATCATCAGTTGTCATTTCTAAACCTTTTGGGAGTTTGAGAAGCTCATCGTGATTAAACCTCAAAGGAGCAAACAGTGATGGTGGGTTGTCCAGAATGTCTTCACAACTGAAGCCTCTTACCACGGCTTGTAAGTCCCAATCCTCCATGCAATTATCAAAATTTAACGCCACTTTTGAAAATGCAGAGAGATAGTAAAACGTTTGATGGGAGATTTGAGTGAGAGAAGTGGAGCGTGGATATTGAGATTTGAGAAGATAAATGAAAGGCTGGTTAGACTTAATATATATATACGTGTTGGAAACGTGAGCTGATGTGTGTACAGTAGCTGATGCACGGCCTTCATTGGGGTTTACATTTCCATTGGTTTGACTTCGTTAAAAAGTCAAAAGCGTTTGTAACGATGACCCATAATTTGGAGCTATTATCACCCTTTCCTTGTGACTGCTACTCTATCAGTCGGGTCGGCTGTGTGAACTCTCTCCATAATTTCCTCTTTATGCCTCCTTTTACCCAGTCTAGTTTAGACATGCGTATAATTATATTTTAGGTAAATATTTGGTGTTTATACCGACCTTATTATCAATATTAACTCAATAGGAGATCACGTTTAAAAAAATGTTATTCTCTATCAAGATTTAAATTTTATGGATGACGTAGGGAGTGTTCTCAAGTCTTATACTGGCCTGGAAGCTGGGGTATCACACGGTGGTTGCCAAAGTGGACTTTCTCGATGTCCTTAATATTCTCTCCGACCCTCATATTGTGCTAACTGGGGTTAATTTTTTGGTATCAAGTATATGGGAGCTTGTTCAATGGGATTGGGAGGTTCATTTCCAGCATATCTTCCGAGAAGGAAATCACTGCGTCGACAGCTTGGCAACCATCACCGACCTTCTTCGTCCAGGCTTACATATCCTTCAGGAGCCACCAATAGGCGTCCAGGAGCTTCTCCGCAGAGACGCGCAAGGAGTTTTGTTTTCTAAAGCGTTGGGCTAATTTAGTAGTTCCCTTTGTAATAATTTTTTTTATGGATGACGTAGATTGAATGTATATTAAGTTTGGTAGATAGATTTCGACTTGATAGGCTAAAGTATAGCTCAATCTCAATTGTTGACTCTAACGATTCATAGTTGTCCATCTTTAGAGATGTCAAAAAGGATTCAACTTGTCCGGCCTAGCTCAACCCGATTTTGGCCTGGATTGACAAGCCACGGGTGGGCTACGAGTCGAGGTCTGGTGGGCCACAAGTCGGTTCTGACCGGGCTGCCTGTGACCCAAGCATTACCTCCAAAACGACGTTGTTTCCGAAGTTTTTCTTAGAAAAATGACAGATCGAGTTAGCTTGACCCACCCGTGGTCCGTTAAGCCATGGGCTGGTCAGCCCATAGTCGGATCGGGCCAGGTCACGTGTAAACCCATCCCGGCCCATCTGGCCATGGGCCACCTCGATCCGACCCGACCCATTAACATCTCTATCCATCTTTCTATATAAGAGATTCAATATTAACGATGGCTCACTTTTTTCCATTTTTAGTTGTTGGAGAGAGAAATCAGTCATATCTTTGACTATCAACATGTCTCTTCGAGAGAATTCCAACATTAAGATGATTAATGCAACTTGAATTTTATAAAGAGTAAATTCATGTGTACTTTTTATTTGCTAAGTTAGTAGAGAATACCATAGATGATAAGAGTACCTTAAACAGTTAGTTTAGTAATTTTAGTAGTTCTAGATCAGGTAGCTATAATAATGTAAGATTTGTGGCTTTAAACTATAAGAGTCATACCCCTCTATCCAGCAAGTCTATCGAAACCCTACGTACATCACTTATAGCAGCCATGCCCCCTTTCATAGTTTACATGAACTTAGTTCAATTAAGTATATAAAAGACTTCAATTGTTAAATTCCATGCATGATGATTTCAATAAGAACTTTGAAACATGCTTTTACTTTAATAAATTATGTAGGGTTGAGTTTGATCAAATGAAGGAGAAGTTCCATATCTTTGATGAGATGTCACTGAGGTTTCTCTTTGGCCTATGACTTTTATACTTGTAGATTTTTCTTTTGAGAAAGGAAATTGAAATAACTTATAATAGATTGATAAGTGTGAATTGCATCTGTTTTAGGGTTTAGTTTGATATGTTTTTTATTGTTAACTTAATCGTTTAACATGTGTTTAGGTTAGAATTGTGTTAGTTTGTTAATTAATTGTGTTTAAGAGTTTTTTATGGGTTAGTACAAGTTTATGAACTTAATTATTATATCTTTGAGGTATCTTGATGTGTTTGTTAGTGTTTCAGAGCTAACATCGAAGAACGGAGAAGTTTCAGAGACATTCGGGCCAAAACAACACTTTACGATCGTGGCTGCCACAATCATGACAGAAGCATTGGAGATAGCCCACAATCGTGGTCAACTTGCTAGGATTGTGACAAAAGCCCAAGACACGGCCCACGATCGTGGCTTGCATCGGACAATTGCACAGACACTCAGAAAAATCAAGTTTCAAGGGATTCTTCAGACCTTTTTGACCCTTAAAAAACCCAAGGGCTGCCTAAAACACAAAAGATATATAAAGAATAAGACAAAAAAAGGAGAAGGAGCTTTTGCATCAGCTACCATTAAGAAACCCTAGAGAGAGTTCATTGAGAGATTGAGAAGGAAAAGAAGGAAGATAGACATGGATAAGAAGTTGACGCGAAGTACTTCCCTGAACAGGAGGTTTCCCGACATTGCTGCCTCCATCATCCATTAAGATCTTGTTTCTGGTGTATTTTCATTTTTATTAATGTATAGAATTTGGAAAGTTGTTGAGATATGATTTATGAAAGTTGAGGATGTCTAAACTCACCTTCAAGTTATTATTATCTTTGATTTAATAAAAATTTGATTGTTTTATGATATTTGGATTGATTGACATTGATTTTTGAGATTGCATAATTCGATAACAGAACTAGAGGGTGACCCGATGAAAAATAATTAAATTAGGCTAACAAGAGTTAGGTAATTTAATAAGAATGAGAAATCAATCAAATCGGTAATTATGTGATGAGAGATCTCACATAGGTTCCGGTAGTCTAGTGGAAAACTTCATATCTAATTTGAGTTTGGATAAATTGTGAATTGAGAAATTGCAATTTTCCATAATCAGATTAGGGTTTATAATTTAGGACTTTTGGTTATAACTAGAGAGGGGTTAATCAACCTTAGGATAGTCCAGGACCAATAATCCGACATTTCATAATTAATTAGGTTAGTATTGAAGATAGGTAAAAATTTCCCCTTTCTTTCAATTGGTAGTTCCTTAGGTTGATTTTTGGTATGTGCATTGCAATTTGCTGATTTGTTGATGTTTCATGATTAATTCTTGAGTTGAATTGGTTTATTGAATCACATTGTTGTTTTAGCTTAGTTACAGTTGAATTTCTGCAATTAGTTTCGGCCTTAGAGTTTAGGATTAAATTAATCCTCCTTGTGGGGTTGACACCTTAGATACTACGTGAATGACTCATATGCTTGTGAAATATTGAGGTTAAAATATTAAAACATACACATATCAAAAAACCGCGATCATAGACCTAAAGCTTTTCTGCCTATCATTATTTTTGTTTATAGTGATTGGATTTCAATTATATGGAAAACAAATATAGATACTTTATTGATGATTATGTACTTATACATAGAAGATTTTTGGAATTTATCCTAACGATAATCCATTTTCAAATGGGTTAAGGTCCAAACAAGAAGCATTTTTAATTTGTCAAGTCTTTCATATTTATAATTTCTAGGCATGATAGTATCTCAAATACATTATGATTCAAACTAATATGGAGATAGATTGTCTTAAAAGTGTTTTTTTCTAAGAATTATAATTTTAACAAGACTAATTCTCACAATAATGGTTTGCTTTTTTATCTTATGAATATTCAGCTACAAATCCTTTATTCGCATGCTTCACTTTTTATAGTCACAAAATCCATTTTCTCTTTAACTAAGTTGAGCTTAGAACAAATTTGACCTTTATCATGATATTTGAACAATTGTACCCTTAGACTTAGCAATTTAAACTTTATAAGAATTAGTGATTTAACACTAAATATTAGGTTAAAGGGTGTTTTTAGGTATTATTTGATATGCCCATGGTATACCCAAATGTTAGAGATCTTTTCAACCCAAGTGCCTTTTATATCTTTATCTTTGGCTTGTAGCCCTTTCAATACTTTCCTATTTGTAACCTCTTCATTACCTTGGTCTATATGCAAAGGACCTAAAGCAATGTTTAATTTTCAGTTCTTCACAAAAGTCCCTTAAGCCCCTGCTATTAAATTGGGTTTCATTGTTCGTGATTACTATTAAGGGACTTCATAGCCACTTATAATATTTCTCTTAAGAAGTTTATGACTACCTTCTTTATTATGCTAGCTAGGGGCTCTATTTATACCTACATTATGAAACAATTAACTATAATAAAAAGGAATTTGAGTTGCCTTATTATGGGTCAAAATCTTGCAAGGACACCTATTTTCCATTACACAAAAGGGGGGATTTTTGATACTACGACATGCTTAGTAATAAGTGAATGGTGCAGGTTTGAGTACCTTTAAAACTTGTCATAATTTCTTACAAACTCTTAGCCATCTATGAAATTGAAATCTTGAAGTGTCCTTGCCTTGAAATCCTATAGGCTAATAGTTATCTCCCATTATGAGCTTTACATTCCCCTTTACAAATTTCCTTGTGAAAATGTTATATTTGAATTTTAAAAGTGCATCTTAAATACAACAAGGTGAAGGACCTTTAATATAATTGTTCATCTATTATTAAATATATTGAGGCCTTGGTTATGATATTTTTTGCTATATTTATCCTTTATTGGCTTTCTCCTTTATGGCATCTACTTGGCTGACCTACTTACCTATTCCTCATAAAATATCCCTTGAGGGACAAATCTATATTGGCTTATATTTTTGAAAGATGATAGACCCTAGGTATTTAAAACACTCTTTTTATGGTATAACTTCTAAACCAATCTTTATCTCCACATCAGAAGTCACCCTTTGGCTCGAAAAGTTACACTCTAAGTATGTAGTCTAATTCTTACTCAATTTAAAACCCTTAGACTCTAATGTACATTTTAGCCTGACATTGACACCCTTTTTATCTCATCCACTAAGACAATATCATCAATAAACAATATACACTAAGGCACATCCCTTTGAATATTCTTGGCGAGCTCATCCTTCACTAATTTAAATAAAAATGGGTTTAAAGAGGAGTCTTAGTGTAGCCCAATATCAATAGAAAAATTTTCTTTATCTCCTGCTATCATCCTTGCTTTGGTCTTTATCCCTTTATACATATCCATAATAACTCTTATATGGGTTAAAGGAACTCCCTTAACCTATAAAAACTTTCACATGATTTCCCTAGGTACCCTGTCATAATCCTTCTTTAAATCAATAAAAACTAAGTGTAGATTACTCTATCTTTCCCTGTAATATTCCATTAATCTTCTTAGGAAGTGTAAAGCCTCTGTCGTAGATCTTCCTGACATGAAGCCAATTTAGTTCTTTGAGATATGAGCATTGGTCCTCACTCTCTTCTCAATTACCTTCTCTTACAACTTCATGGTGTGACTAATTAGTTTGATGCCTCTATAATTGTTACAATTTTAGATGTCCCCTTTGTTCTATACTGAGTTTCCACTCATCCAACATTTTGGTGGACTTAAGGATCACATTAAAAAGCTTAGTAATACCCTCTTTTCCTAGGCTCTTCCACACCTCTATGGGTAACTCATTAGGCCTTACTGGCCTTATATTTTTCATCTCCCTGAAAGCTTTTTTAATTTCTTCCCTTGTATTCTACCTGTAATGAGTCAAGTTATGAAACCTCTCGGATTTGCTAAAATAACCTAAAGATATGTTGTACTCTATGCCTTCATTAGAAAGGCTATAGAAGTATCTCTTCCATCTTCTATTAATTTCATTTTAAGCTATGAGCGCTTATCTTACTTCATTTCCCATACAACGAACTTGATTTAAGTCTCTCATTTTTCTTTTCTAAGCTCTTGCAAACTTAAAAATGTCTTTTTCTCTATCTTTAGTTTCTAATCTTTGGTCCAATTTTTTGTAAGCTCTGCTTTTAACTACTGAGATTGTCTTTTTTTCATCTTTTTTTAGCCAATTTGTACATTACTCTATGAGTTAATTTCTCTAACTCTGTGGTGATATCAAATAGAGCTTTATAGGTTCCCTTCTTGATTTTAACCTTTTCTTGTAAATTTTCATTCCACCACTAAGACTCCATCTTATTACCCTAGGCCTTTTAGAAACCTCCAAGATCTCTTTATCTATATTCCTTAAAAGATTTGCTTCTCTCTCCACATTTGGCTAACATCTTCCAATTTCCATTCATCTCCAAATATTACTTTGTTCCTAAGTTACTTCTCCATGTCCCCTTTTAGATTCCACTATTTGACTCTAGTATACCCCTTAGGAATTCTCTCCTTCCTCCATCCCTTAATTTAAGATCCAAAACTAACAATCTATGGTGAGTTTACGAGCAAACATGTAATATCACCTTACAGTCCTTGCACTTAGATTGATCACTTCTCCTTGAAAAGAAGTAGTCAATTTGATTTTTAGTGATTCTTCTTTTAAAAGTCACCAAGTGTCCTTTGTTTTTCTTGAAAAAAAATTGATTATTATTAACCCAAATGCTACCGCAAGATCCAAGAAAGTTGTCCTACTATCATTCCTATCTCCATTCTCGAGACCTCCTTTATTCTATGGATACTTGTCCGAGATTGCCCCTATATGACCATTAAAGTATTTTTCTAGAATAACTTTCTTGTCGAGGGGATCTGCTAAATCACCTCATCTAACTCTTTAGAGAGTTGGCATTTAATTTGTTCGTCCAAAATTACTTGAGGAGCATACGCATATGTCACATTGAGTACAACACCTTTCACCGTAATCTTTCTATACATAATCCTATCATTACTCCTCTTTACTCCCATAACATGACTTATAACTTCCCTATCAACCAAGATGACTACCTCATTCTGCCGTCTTGAACACTCCAAGAAACAAAGTTTGAACCCATTAATCTCTTTCGCGTTCGCCCCTCTCCACTTTGTCTCTTAGATGCATACTATACGAATCTTACATTTATCTAAAATCTCCACTAATTCCAGAGACTTCCTTATAAAGGTCCTAATGTTCCAAGAATCTATCTATAATATGTCATTTTTTTTCTCTAGGACCCAAAACTCACCTAAGGACTAGCCCTTGCTTTATCATTAATAGTCAAAGCCACCACTTCTATCCCAAAGCTTAATACAAGCTAAAGAAGACAAATCCCTAAATGACTCTAAAATACCTTAGGAGACTAACCAAGAATTATTAATAAAGGTTTGAAAATCACAAGTACACACGACCACAAGTAAATCAAAAATTCGTTGGTCCAAATTCTTACCCACTACTAACACTTAGGATTATACATGATGCTAAAATTCAGTATTAAACAGTTAAAACAAAACAAACAAAATATTGAATTATAAACACATAGAGCACCCTTCTTGAGTAATTGGATATCTTAAATGAGCCTAAAATACGTACTTCTATAAAAACTTGATGGATCTACTAAACTTATCCATATCGAATTCGTACATTCATTATTAAAAATTTTCATCTGTGATAGTAAATCTGAAAATAATAATCTTGTGGACCAATTAAAATATCTTAAAATAAATATTATCATTTTTATAAACTCATTATCTACCGATTTATAAGAGTATAGTTATCTACTATTCAAATAATCTTAAATTGAGGCAAAATTTTGTCAGTTAAAAATTTCACATAATTAGTTGTTAGTACAATTGTTCGAAAAAGATATATTAAATTCATCAAGTAAGAAGTTTCTTTATATTTATACACTTTGATAAGTCCATAAGAAATATCAAAAAAAATATCGATATCGTTCGAAGCACTTGCTACCATTTCGAATATTTCTGAAAGGAGTTGACTTGGGTTAGGAGATTTTAAAAGGGAATGGACAAACGGAACCCATATACCATACATGGGTACGGTAATATATGCTTCCAAAGAATATGACCCCCACACCCCTAGTTCGTAGTGTATGGCTATGTATGACCACAAGAATAAGTTTTTAAATTAATCGGTCCTAGGCTCTTTGCGTGTTTCGTTTCCTTTTTCCCTAAGGAATTACGGCCCTTCTTAAATGAAATCAGGAATCTTTGATAATCTAAAATCAACTCCCACATCCCTGCTTTTAATTTCATTCCTGACATGAAATAGTTAATTAGTACTGGTTCGACGCGACTTGTACTTGACAAAATAGACACTAGAATATCACGGAGGTAATTGTTCTGATCAGAAAAAATTATATAATTAATGACCGGTTCCATGTTTTTGACCTGTAATAAAATATGTTTACTTCTTATCAGCAAATCAAGTTCGTCTTTCAAATAATATAATATTATTCTAAATTTCTCGATTTTTGTCGTAAGTATCTTTCGTTTAAATTGGAGGCTGTCCAAAAAGATTCTGAATCATATACACTTTCACACTTGGGAAACACAATTTTATATTTATATAATATACTAATTCTAAGCCGCACAATTTGTTTTGAGTTTTATTTTTGTCTCTCATCTAGCTTATATATATAACATACCTCACTTTTGTATTTATTATTTAGTTTTCAATGTTATTAACTATAAAACTATTAATTAAATTTTAAAAATAAATATCACAAGGTCTATATGATGATAGGACTTCATAAAAGATGGTTGCTAGCTGCAACATACCCAAATTAATTATAAGTAAATTCAAATATATGAAGACTTGAAAGATATCTTCATATTTTTATAGTTTTTGTAGCCCAGTAAATTTAGCATCAAAATGTACAAACACTTGGCGTTTTTAGCTTTGAATCAAAAGCATAATTAAATAAAATAATTTGTCTTACAGCCTCCAATATGTGGTTGCAGATTACAATTAGTCCCGAGAGAGGGAATTATCCCTAGTCAGAAAGAAGGAAAAGAGAATGGGTCAAAGCAGTGCAGCAAGTTGCAAGAAGTTGATGTCGCTTATGCGGAATATGGGTGACTGAAAGGACAAAATGCGTATGCGTGACGCCGTATCCGGGGTTATTGCGTAGAAGTCAGCCGCTAGATTAATGCAAGCCATTTTCCAGTTGCCTTCGTACCGACACAAGCTTCATTTTCTTTCCTATCCACCAAATTTCCTCCCGTCTTTTCCTTGAATTCCTGTACTGCCTACGAAGAAATAGACCATATAGTACAGAGGGTAGGCACGCAACTCTGCAGCGATTAGCTTTCCACCTCCTATTCTGGATATTTAGGGGCTTACCATATCAACACGGTATGGCGGTGGTTTTCTACTGAGGAGAAACTGGCTTCCTTTTGAAAAACAAAATATGGGATGCAAGATATTTGAAGACTTTACAGTCCTTTGACTATTCGTTCAAAATTTTCTGCTGGATTCAACTCAGACACAAGTTGTGTGAAGACAGACTTCTACACCTTTGCTCCAAATTTAGAATCAGAGGCGTGTATCACGACCATTATATTGTTTTCTATAAAATAATATTTTATGTAGACTAATTTGAATCACCGTATTGAACGGAGGTTGGAGGTTCATCTCGAATTTAGAGCATTAACAAGTACTTTATCTTTTAATTTTAAAGTGAAACATAAAAATGAGTGATCATGGTTTAAATGAGATTAATTTATTTGACCTTTTATTCTATGATAAACAATAGAAGATCAGATCATTTTGAGGAAACTATATGAGTTGTCTCTTAATATTTTTATGAAAATTTAAATAATTGTTTAACATTTTAAAATTTATAAGTTAACCCTGAGTGATCATGATTTAAATGAGAGTAATTTATTTAACCTTTTATTCTATGATAAACAATAGGAGATCATTTTGAGGAAACTATATGAGTTGTCTCTTAATATTTTTATGAAAATTTAAATATTTGTTTAACATTTTAAAATTTATAAGTTAACCCTTATATCAAGGTTTTTATATAATAACTTTTTTTTGGTAAATCAGAAAAATTAATAAATGACACAAAAATATGGACTGAAACTGCGAGAAACCCTCACAAGAGTTTATGCACAAAGAACGG
>JANZLH020000397.1:1215848-1229675 GCA_026770325.2 Erythroxylum fimbriatum
GATACAGGCACCCACTGCCCCCAAAATTTTTTTCTAAAATTTTATGTAATTTTTTTTTTTTAGTTTTTACCCCCACAAAATTTTATTTTGAAGCTTTGCTCCCACTGAAAATTTTGTTTGCCTCCACTGAAAAAATTTTCTGGATCCACCCCTGAATAAAAGAGGGCCAAAATAGGACCAGGGGATCACGTATGACTCAGAAAAAAGGGGACCAGAATAGGATCAGGAAGGAGGACAGAGGATTTGAGGCCAATTCCCTCTCCCACTCCGTCTATAACGACAACCTACTGTTGTCGACTAAATAAATCAATTAAGTGGGACCCATTGCAATGGGTAGCCTATGATACGGAGCCCACTGAACGATATATGACTGACAGAATGTGGTGACGTGGCGGTTGCCCTTTTAGTCCTAAGCCACGTCAAGCCATTTGTTTGCTTCATGTTTATATGGCAAAGAGATTATGTTATTTCACCAATGTTTTCATATTTAATTATATTGTTCATGTAAATTACATAATTGCCCTGTCTCTTTTCTATTAGAACTACAGGTCAATGACTGACCATTTGGTGAGCATAATAGAGATTTTTCACTTCCATTTTAGTTTTTAGTGAAATTGAAGAAAAAATAATTTTTAAGCATTACAAAATTACTAATTTAGCAATAAAATATGTTTTAATTATTTACCTTAATAATTAAAATTTTCAATTCGAATGCTAAAATTTTATATTCAATTTTAGATAATCATTAATTTTATAGAATAATATATAAACAGTTCATAAATTGTATATACGCAGCTTCCCTTTGGAACTTTTACAAAGAAGACTTTCCTCAGTTGTTCCCAAGTTCTCCCTCCTCCAATCTTACTATAATAAATAATAAAAAAGCATTAAAATAACATTACTATAAATAATAAATAGTTTGCCCACTAAAGAAGCCTAAGTCATGCACAAAGAATACCAGTAAGAAAACAAAAGACATGACTGTATTGGGCAGAAAAAACGGTTAAAACCTCACACACTAAACACAATCGTTTTCGTCAAACTTAGAGCTCTAGTAAAGAGGTTTTGAAAGTGGCAGTCTTGATGGTATGTGTTCGGGGATAAGAGATTCTAAAGAAGGAAAAGTTTCTATGGTAAAACACGTCATGACTAAATCTAAAAGCTTGTCTTATAAAGAGGAAGTGCTAGATAGAAGGCGTACGACAGTAACGATAAGCAGAAAAGACTGAGGCGAAAGTCCAATCCGTATTAAAACATGCAAGGAAAGGAGTGGGCGGCCCAGTGTTGATGGTATCCCTAAGCATAGATTTAGCAAATTTCCAATGTCAGAAAAGTGTTTTTCTACATAGGGTTAATAAAAGCCTTGCTTCCGAAGCACACAAAGTCTTAATAATAATAAATTAATTAAAAGTCACTAATATTAATAAAAAATAAAAGAAACCAGATTTAAGTAGTTTGGATAAGAGGAGACATCCAAAAATTTCAGTGAAAAGATTATACTTAGAGACTGTAAGATGAAAAAAAGAAGACTTAAGAAGAACTGAGGAGAGTTAATCAATAATGATATGACTTTGCTGAAAGTTATTGAAGACATGACCTTCAATATAAAACTTTAATGACATGGATAAAGAATACCACACAAAGATATAATTATTTTTCTTAGTTATAGCTCTTTTAAACATTTTATTTCGAGTTTTATATCTTTTAAAAATTATAATTTAATCACGTAAATAATTTTAATTTAATTAGATTTTAAACTTAATTCCTAATTATATAAGAAAATATAAACTAAACGTCAGCTAATGAAATCCGATTTATTACCCAATTTTGAGCATATAAAACTTAAACCCACCTCGAATTATTACTAATATCAAATATGTGACACCTCAACTCAATCCAGACCATTTACAACGTTAGGTAAAAGTACACCGAATAAGATGAATAGACCCGAGGCATGACTCAGCCGAGAGAGTAGATAATGTATACATGAGTGATTCGTGATTAGGTCATCGGAGTATGAATTCATGAGTAGAATACTACTCGTATCACTCGACAACTGCCATATCTTTTGTCCAAGACCTACACCCATTTCATCTTTAATCTTCCTACTTTTCTTTATACTTATTTCGATTGACTTAAAAATCAACAGGTCAGGCTTGGATTGCTTAAGAGATCGTGTTTAATTTTTGGTTTAGTCAGATTTTGATGGGGCTGGAGGTTACTGTCTGGATCCATAATTCTGACAGATCTATCTTGTGAGATGTCTGTAAAATAAATAAAGGCACGCCGGGGGTTGATCCCCGGTAGGCCCCTCCGACGCTTAAGTCAGTCTTTTGTAAGGGTTTTGGTGGCTAGAAATTAAGAGAAAATCAGGGTTTTGAAGTCGTACCTCTTTCCTGGTGAGGTACTGAGTTTATATAGTAAATACCTGTAGGGATTAGGTCAATGTCGAGGAACGGGCTGGTCGGCCCATGAGTCGTTCTAAGTTTGGGCTTAGGCCTAGCACGACCGACTCAACCAGTTGGTTATGATGGATTCTTTATATTGTACATTAAATTGTATTTCATGACGTATGAAATTGTAGTTATGATGGTTCCAATAACTATAATAAGTAGACTAGATATATGTATAATATTGAGATTACAAAAATATTTTTATTATTTTTCTATATTCACCATTGAATTTAAACGAGAGTTTTATTGTTCCATCTTGGTTTCTTATTATCATGTATTAATTATGTGAATAACCTATGATCTAAATTTCATGTTACACATATGTCTAATATGTTCTAGACGTTGTGATGTCTAATTATCATTTAAATATTATATAACTTTAATGTTATATAGCTTGCATATTTTAGTATGTTATGTCAGTATATGTACTTTGTTTTGTTGTATAATTAAAATGATTGATTACTTAATTTAATAAGATTTCTTACATTTTTTTAAGAATAAGAATTGTCTTTAGTCATTACAAGGACTAAAGACAAAAGAGGAAACTAGACATTCCATAAAATTTATGTCTATGTCTTTTGATTTGAGCTTGATGCGTTGTATTAGCTGCTTACTGAATTGATCATGAGGAAGCTCCTTGTCATGAAAGATTCTACTGTTTCTTTCATCTCATATGGTTGTATTTTGTACGTCTTGTAACTTAATTTTGCATGCCCTAATACATAGTTTAGTATATCTTTTATTTCATAGTGTAATACGCTTTATCGTATATTTTTGTATATCTAATACATAGTTTAGTATATCTTTTTTTTCATAGTGTAATACGCTTTATCGTATATTTTTGTATGTCTTTACTGCATATTTTAATCAAATTTGATAACTTAAGATTTATCCTTATACAAATATATGTATGGTTCCTCATTTACTAAGATAGTACAAATTCTCTTCTCTTTCCCTTAGGTTTTGAAGTTCATTAGGGTAACAAGAATTCATCCTTGCTTATATTAACAAAGGAGACTCTTGTTAGTAGTGTATTAGAATAATTTAAAACGTATATTTCTCTTGTATTTATATAGTATACCAAGAGCGTGTTAAAATTTAGTCCAATTAGGATTATTTAGTACATGAATATTAACTTATGAGTCATATCATAGCCCAAATAATTACTGGTCAGATAATTTTCATGTGTTTGCAATAAAGTTATTGCTTGCAACAGGGAAAGGCGTCACTCGTAACAGATTGCTGGCGTTCTTTCAAGTTTCAACTTTACAATTTACAATTTATGCAGGGAAGCAACAATATGATATCTTGGTCACATAGTTCAGTCGACAAAGTTCTTTTTAACGTGAAGAATAAAGCAGCAAGTATGCTAAAATTATTTATATGAATCTTTACGACACATTTTTGTGCTCCAAAACGTAAATTTCAACCATGGGGAGGTTCGTTGCAGCCATAAATAGTAGAAAACATTTGACTTGAACTACGTTCCACTGCAGAAAGAAATGTTTATTCCAAAAGTAGCGAATACAGTGTAAGCGACATAAAATTGCTAACATCTTAGCAACTAATCGTGCACAAGATACTACTATTTAGCTACAATCGTATGACAGAAACTGACTTTACAATCATCTTGGTGTCTTTACGAAAGATGTCAATATAGAGTGAAATAAATAGTTATCAATTGCAACTTCCAAGCTCAGTTCTTTTTGTAATATTATACAAGATTCAAGGACAATCTCCAGAAGCAAAACTTGAGCTTCTATGACCAATTTACTTCTTCATGAGAAGAATAACAGTGTGTGCAGCGATACTTCTGTTCTCGCCAAGACTATCAACCTTCTCATGAGTTTTTGCTTTCAGATTTACAACAGAAGGGTCTGCTCCCAGCAACTCAGACAAATTGTTTCTGATAATCTCCTTGAATGGGCTGAGTTTTGGTTTTTGAAGTATCAAGGTCGCATCTAAATTTCCGATCTCATATCCAGCTTCGTGCATGAGTCTCACCTGAAATCAAGCACATGTCACATTGATTGAACAATGTATATCTGCGTAAATTATAATTTCTAGGAAGACTTTTTGGGAATAAAGAAGAAGAAAAGTCACAGGTAGCTCGCATAAAGACACTAAGATAATGCAACAGCATGATAAACCCGTCATATGTCCAACAAAGAGGAGCCTGCATGAAATTGAATACTATCATATCGTTCAGCAAGTAACTTTTCCCCCCATGATTTTAGCTAAACCCTTCAGGTTGCGACCCCAAAGGCTTTCCTTGCACCCGGAGATGACTACTATAACACTAAAAAGGAGCCTTATTAAAGACAGACTGGACAAGAAAGCACAGGAGTTAAACATTTACATGACAAGTAACATCATAATTACTTACGCAACCTTTTCAATAACAACTATAGAACTTGAATTACTAAAACCACAGGTAGAAGCATTATATGTTTTTGTGGGCCATGAATTTACAGAAAAGGAACTCCTATGACAAATTGCACCCATGTCCTGCGAAGTTTCCAGTTCAAACTAGAGAAGGCTGCAGTAGTTCCATATAATTGTTTGTAAGTCAACAGAGAAGCACATATATGAAGTATCTTTGTCTTCCATAATGGCAGAGACTAAGAACATTCTAGTGATTCCTTCAACGCTAACATGAATAATAAGAGTTTCAGATCAAAACATTGGAACAGAATAGCAGGTAAAGACTTGGTTTCATCCATTGCATAATTGGCCACTACCAAATGCGGGAAGTATCAATCAGGAAGCTAGGTTGACAATTCGGAATGGAGTTAAAATCTTTAAGTTTCCCATAAATGGATCAAACAAATAACTCACAGCTTCTTTGATAAATACGGATGACGGTGCTCCTTTCCACTTCGGATCGTTATCAGGGAAAATCTGCCCGATATCAGGGAGCCCTAGTGCCCCCAATATTGCATCCACAACACAGTGCAATAACACATCACCTGCCAAGGTCAATAACAACTCCATGAAAGAAAGAAAAAAAAAATGGGTCTAACTTCCAATTATCTCCGACAGAAACCCGTACAAAGAAATAATGAGAAGCCTAATTTTTTGGATCCTAAATTTCTTATCTTAGAGACCAAGTCAGATTCAAGCAATTCCTGAGAAGCCAAAGTTGCTTTGTTTTAAATTGAGCAAAAAAGTTTAGAAAAGAACTACTCTTTGTAGTCCACTTCATGATCAAGTACAAAAATCAGACAAGAACAAAGATTATAAATTCTGAACAGGTCAGTTCTTAAAAGACAAAAATCAACCAGAAGCCCAAATAAGAATCAGAGGAAAACAAAAATACCATCAGAATGAGCCTCGCAGCCTCTCTCATGGGGCACATCAATCCCACCAATGATCAAAGGATACCCAGGCTCCAACCTGTGGAGATCGAACCCGTGACCCACCCTGAAAGGCAGAGACTTTGACGCTTTACTAGACGTTGTCGTTTGGTCTACTTGTGCGGCGGTGGACGCAGCAGCCGTAATCGAAAACTTGGGCGTTCTCCGTAGAGAAAGGGCCGATTGTAGGAGGAAGGTGGGACGTCTAATGGTGCATATGGGAGGGACCGAGAGGGTGGCCTTGGCGCTGTGGGTCTTGCTGCTGGTGGTTACTGGCGAAAATGTGGTGTATAAGTTGGTGGACATAGCCATCTCTCGAGGTCTCTCTGCCAAGGAATGGCCTGTGCTGTGTGGTGACACCGAATGAGTTTTGTGTTATTATTTTGCTTTTTATTTCTGGTGGTTGGCTTTAGATGTTTAAAACGTGAGAGTATCCACAGAGGGTCGATTCTGATGCCTTTTGTTTATCGTTTCTTGGGAGTTGGTAGAGCACAACTAGATTGACCGTTTTAATTATGCTAAAGAATAAACATATTGAAATGTTGGCTTAAAACAGAGCTTATGTTTGTAATTTGTTTGTGGTACTCTATTATTCTAGTTATAACTATTTTTAATATACACTATAAATTATTATTTAATAACTTAATTATAGATTCGAAGAAAACAAAACTAATTTCTTGTGTTGAATTCAAAGCCAATTTTTAGAGCACACTGTCTTTGACTATGCCAAGAATTCTTAATCGGAAAATGTTGACCTAAAATTATGATCTGGTGAGGAAGTCTCCAAAATAATTCCAAATTTCGAGGGAGAAGCTGATCAAGTCTGACCCAAAAAGAGAAGCGTAAACTTCTTGTTTAATGGACCAGCAACTACTGGCTTCAGCCCCTGTGCAGGGGGCACAGGGTAGAGGGCACAAGTGATCTGGATGATCTGTGGCACAGGGTAGAGGGCACAGGTGATCTGCTCGCGCAACTACTAGACTCCATCTTTTAGCTCAGGAAAAATGGGTTTTATAGATAAATAAGAACTATGTTAGATGCTGCAAGATCTGATAATACTTTTTATGTCGTATACCTGAACTCGCAAGCGCAGCAAGTGCGTGACTTTTGATAATGGGAGATGAATGTCCTATTTCTCACCATATTTTCTACGCAAAATGACTATAATACAATCTCATTTTCTCTCTGTGGCTGCTACAAACCAACTCTTGTGTTACTAGCACCCGCTGCCTCTGACCAAAATTCTAACTTTGAATTGCAAGAAATAATGAAGTGGAAAACGTCAATGTGCATAGTAATGAGCTCAATTTTGGTAAGAAGTACCTAGCAAGTAGCAAGCACAGACAAGACTTGCAACCAAAGCTCCACAACTTGCCAGTTAACTAAAATATTAAGACTTTGATATACCATCACCCAGATGTAACCTCTTTTTGTACATACAAAATCTAACCATATGGCTTTACACTTTCTTAACAATAAGCAATACCTTTAACTAAACCAAACGCATGTGGGATATGACTTATATATACACCAACAGTTGAATTCATGAATTTGATACGAGCAACTCAAGTTTCTTATGATTGAGATGCCCTAGGGTGCTTGTTTCCATGCTCTGGTACTAGATGCTCAGAAGCAGCTCTCTTAAGTCTCAACTGTAAGAAGAGAAAATCGCCAATAAGCTCTAATGAATACTAAGTGAATGACGTCGAATTCACTACAAACCTTGTCCTCCGCTCGCTCATAGAAGTTCCTCAGGAGAATATTTTTGGCTTCAGTAGTTATAACTGCAAACAAAGTTTCAGGAGTGTGAGTAAAGTTGATGCTATATCATTTCAGACACACTGGATGAAGCGCTCAATAAGAGTTAACAAAGTTACAGCTGATTATTTGCTAAACTATGCAAAAGCTTTTCTATGCACCATCTTTTGCAAAATGCATTTCACAATGCCAACAACATGCATTTTAGTATGCTTCCAGATATCCTTATTACACTACAAACCTGATGTCATTTCAAGTGTACACTTGTGTTAGGATCTATGCAAAAACCAGTGCTGTCAGAAAGTTATCCCAGTGACCTCAAAATGCAATATCATCATTGAAATTTGTTCATATTATATTCCTTTAAATTTCATGTGCTGTAGAATTTAATATGTCCTTAAGCTAAGACGTTCTACTTGATTGATCTCAAGTGAACAACAATGTTCCTATTTTTGTCTAGATGATCTATAGAAAATAAATTCAATTCTTAATTGAAGTTCTTAATGGGTTTAACTTAGAAAATTGGGTAATTGTAAAAAAAAATTCCCAATTTTACAATACTAGTCCGAACTTTAAAAAGTGACATTAAAGTACTCGAACTTTCAATTTTTGGCAAAAATAACCTGACTTATAAGTTCTTTGTTAACGTTGCTAACGTGATATGCATGTTAGAATTTTCTTTTCGCAACATGGCAACCATGTAAGATGGTGGTATCACATTTATTGAAAAGCTAATAGGCTTCCTTCTCCTCCCTGCTATTTTTCAATGTGTTTTTACTTCTACAAAGCAATGAAACCAAACCGATTGTTAAAATGCTCTTTGCAATGGAATCAACATCACTCGACCCATTATATAGGCCTCTGCTTCGTACGACGAGTAAAATATTATTATCATTATGTTTCAAAACAGAAGCCAAAACATCAATCAAAGGAGGACTTGCAGGACTTGTACCATGAATGAGTTGTTGCAGAATCTCTCTTGCACCCATTTCTATTAAAGACTCGGTTTTAGGAATCAGTGGATTCATAAGCTTTGGAATCAATGGTGCCACAGTGCCTGAATAATTTTAAAGTTAATTAGTTTTAACATACTTTTCATTAACAAAATAAATATCCTACTCGGCAACATTGTGTAATGTGGCAGCCATGTGACGAATAAGAAAAATCTGACATGACATGCCATGTCAACAATGTTAACCGAGAACTTAATGTCGGGCTATTTTTGCTAACAAGTTAAAGTTTGAATATTTTAGTATCACTTTTTAAAGTTCAGGCTACTATTGCAAAATTGAGTAAAGTTAGAGTTTTTTTTTACAATTAACCTTAGAAAGTTTTATCAAGTTATTTCTCTTTTGGATGCATCATGTGACCCATTCTTGAAACTGAATAAATTTAACATCAAGGTTTACTACAATTATCCTTTTTAACCTTTTGCAATCAAGGCTGCACTATTATGCATGCTATGGAGTTGCATGAACTTGACTAGATAACAGCTAACAAAGAGATGGAACAGGAAGTACATAAGTTAAGCTGGTAATTTCAGGGTAAGATAGTCAACTTGGTCATCAAAGGATACTTCATTCATATTCAACCTACGTTTTCCTCTCATATTATTTTCTTACTTGAAGAATCTTAAATTATTTACCATGAGTAATTTCTTCGTATCCAACAAGACATGAAGAAAATTTATTAGACATGCAATTTTAATATTGCACCTTGCTCATCACTCCTCTAGCTTGCTAAATGTCTCCATTCGTTCCAAATTTTCATATCCATTACACAATTCTGAAATATGTATACTATAAAATTGATCAAACACAATATGCTTTCCTCCAACCAAGAGAAACATTTAATTATAAACAGACTGAGAAATACAGCAATATATGCACACACAAATCAGAGCAGCAAAAACTGAGAGATAACTTTCAGGCCTACCTCATAGTCATCTAATGTACGAGGGCTTAAAGTGCCAAAATTTCCATATCATAACCAAAGCCCAATAAAACAAATTATGCATAGGAAATCTTTTCCTTACCTTGATCTGGTGGTGGAAGAGTCCGACTATGAGTAGGATGATAGGTGGTAGGAGTCATTTTCTAATGAGAAAAGAAAACCAAAAAACTATTAATGAGGTCTTAACTAAGAGAAGTGATTACCTAGAATCTCGTCACAAGTAACGCAATTGACAATGGAAGGTCAAAGATCATCTGTTCATATTAACAACAAAAATAACAATAGAAAGCAAGGAAGTTCAATATCTTGTGCTTAATTGTATGAATAACTTAATTTATCACTTCTATAGGCATTTAATTCTGAAACAATTGTGAGTTCATTTTCTTTCTAGAACTTGTCAAATAAAATTCATAACTGCATTATGGTTTCCATTGACAAGCACACTCAATCCTGGTGCTGTGCTTAATTAGCAACCCATTGGCAAGGAATCTATTTAAATGAAAAAAATTAACCTAGGAGTCTATTATATTTCAAGAAGGATGAAATTTCAGGTCATTGTATGCTAAACATGAAAGCTGTATGTTTTCCCTTATCGAAGTTAAATCAGAATATCATAAATAAACCAGCATCTTCAGTTAACAGCCACGGACTCTACATTTGGTATATAGGTTAACTGGAAGTAATTCTCAACTTCTACAGATTCTTCAATTTGTTAACTCCTGAATCTTAGTAGAGAGTTTAGATTTTTCCATTCTCTACAGAATCTTGAAGCTCTTTGTTGGCACCACTTTGGTTGATAATAAAGCATACCATCACTCCTTTTTTCCACAAATACTATTCATTAATCCATCAAAAACGAAAATGTATAACCATAACCTACCTCAATGAACTTGGGACTGATTACTAGAAGATTTGCCAAATTTATTGATACACTGTCCTAACTCCCCCCATCAAGTTCAGTAGCATTTTGGGCAGAAGATTGGCACATGAAACTCCTATCAATACAGTTTCTTATCATAACAATATAACTACTAAGCTGAGCATTATGTTTCTACACCTTGATGCATGGAGGTTTCTCTCCCCTAATTATAGCTTTCTGAAACTAATATGAACATGCCAAGAAACATTTTAAATCAGAGTAATGATACATCTATAGGATCTCAAACCTGTGAATGCCAAACAAAGTCAAGATCATCAGTCTTTGTTGGTTATTCCAACTTGGTCCATACAAGGAAAGATAAATTAAAAGAAGAAAAGAAAACAATTGACCTTATGATGAGACATCTACGTTGTTTCACTGAACAAACAAGCGTCTTATATTATGCTTACATTTTTTATGCCAAATTTTATGCCACAGCTCGAAATTATTGAAGTTGATTGACCTAAAGCTTGCCAATCGATGAACTACATGTCAAACCAAAATGAAGCCCCCTTGACTGCCAATCTGCTTGCATCAACCCACCTCAACATGACTTACCTGGTAACTCATCTACATTTCTGCTCATCAAAACTTCTAATAATCAGGTATACCCACTTAGCTTCGTCAATTGTTGTGCGAAACCATCTGATTCTCCATTCATCTTTTTGATAGACTAAATCCCTATCTCAGTCGAAGGAAAAAAGAGATTAAAAAGTAAAGCTGCCATAATTTCTGCCCAACAATTACAGAGGGAATCTACAAAATCATGTGCCGGAAAAGATATGACCTTTATTCACAACTCCAGAAGGTGGAACCTAATGCAAAAATAAATGACGAAACAACTCAAAATAGAAACTCGTAAACACAAGTCGATCCCGGATACTTAATCCTAAAGTCCAACAAAAATATATCATAAGAATGTAGCTTTCTTTACAACTAAATTTAATCAAAACCGTATCTCAACTAAGCCAAGAAGCACGTCTTGCAAGAGTACCCAGGAAAGGAAGCGACAATAAAATAGGAGAAATTTAACGGATCATGACAAAGACTAGAACTTTATACAACCACCAGCATTAAACAAGAGAAGAAAAGAAGTGGCATAAGTATATTGGAAACTCACAGAAGGATTAGAAGGATCGGAGGGTCGAAGTTGGCTGAAGTTATGGGGGTCGAATGAAGGCCAATCACCAATCATAGACCCCATGAAAATGTCAGGCTTCTGTGCCAAAGTCTTGAGAAATAAACAGAGATCAGAAAGAAAGCGAAGTTAGAGACAGAAGGGAGCAGTGGGTACCGTCCCGATTTTGGAGCAACTATAGCTTCCACAGTTTTTGCGTCATGAAAATTGGTATTGGGAGTTCATACAATACAATCGATGGCGAGAGAGACACAAACACACTCATTCCAGTTGGGTTTTTGAAGCTGTCCCACCACTCGCCTTGGGTAATTTTCTACACTCTGCATTAAAGAGGTAATTTCATTGGCTTAGTAGAAATTCAAAAGCCTGTTCACGGTATGCTTACCTTTTCTGGCGTCCATTTAAGCATTTATAGAGGAATATTGGAGTTCAGGACTTTTTGATAAGTTTTTAAATCCACGTTATATTAAATTTATTACAGCTTAACTAATTGTAAAGAATTAACATTTTAGAGTAAAAAAATATAGTCCTTCTTATGGTTTAAAAAGCTTTTGAAAAATCTATTAAACTTTAAAATTCTCTTGGAAAAATTCTTTCTAATTTTTTTATAAATAAAAACACATTTTTTAGAGTTCGATTAAAAAATAACAATGAAATACACATATCATAAATATTACATTTATACTAATCAAATATTATTTATAGGATGATTCAACTTTGTTTTAAAAAATGAATGGAACTAATTAAATCTAACTCAAACTAACAATTTATTACAATAATCTTAAATTAGTAATTTAAGCCAAATTTAATTGATTCAAATCATATTTAAAAATTAAATTAGATTATCATATTGGTAATATTTGATTAATTTATGTCTTATATTCATATAACGTATCATTGTAATTATTTTTGAATTAAAGTCCAACAGAATAAGTTTTCTATTAAAAACTGAAAAAGTGGAAAAAGTTTTTTTTCAAGAATTTTAAAAAATTTTAAAGGTTAAAAGAGACCCAAAGTTTTCATCAAAATTTAACTTAGGCCCAAATATTTTTAAACATTAAAATAAAACTCTAATGCTTGATAACATTTAGAAAGGCCCCCGTATTAATAGAAAATTAACCTCTATTAAAATTTTCTAACATGGAATTTTTAATTTTTTTGGATTCACATAGACAATTAATCTGACATGGGGTCTATATGAAAAAATTGGGAAAATCCCTAATTTAATTTACTACTTTTTTATGGGGAATATCCTTAATTTCACTAACCATTTCAGCCCTAATTTCCCAAATTCTCATACATACTCATCTTTGTTAGACTACACCTCTCTCAACATGTTCTCTCTTTGACAATTTATCTCCTTTGTTAGGATTTACTTCTCTAGACCACTATGTTTTGTGTCTTGCTTCCCCATATGGCCTGCTTTTCTGTATTACCTTGTTTCTTTGCATTGTCTTCCTTCTCTATATGGCCTTCCTTCTCTGCATCACCTTGCATTTATGCCTGGTTCTATCTTATCTCTTGTTCTCTATCAGATGCACAAATTTGTTGTATGTTTTCAATTTCTATATTTTTGTAAGTTTTCCTTGGTTCAATTTTTCTTGCCTTGCTTCTATGTCTGGTTACATATTATCATAGTTTTTACATATTATCATTTACACACTTCTTCAATCAAGTTTTCAATCAATAGTGGGAAAATTGCAAGTTCTCAGTTATATTACTATATAGTGAAATTGTAGACAATTTATTTCATTACTACATGAATAAATTTCACACCTTATAAATGAAAAGAGATTGGGATGATCAATATATGACAGCATAGTAACTTAACGGTCTCTATATAAATACATTTCACTGCATCGACAAAACTTCATCCACCTTATTAGGAAACATTAATATAGTTTATGTCTAACATAGATGAGAAAGAGATACAATTGCAAATTATAAAACCATTAAAGCATATGCACCTTAATATAATGTTTAACTTTGATATATGTAAGATTAAGTTGTTGATAGTTAGTGAAGAAGGTGTTGAAAGTAACTTATGCAAAATTTTAGTTATGTAATGATTAGTCATGTAATAATGTAATTATTTAATTTGTTGTTATTACTTTATAATGCTCAATCTGCTTTGATTTATAGGTCCTAATGTAACATCCCGCTACTGGTAGCAAGGGGGGTATTATGGTAATATTGGGTCAGACTGATAGATTTCATTGCATTCACTGACTGAGCATGCTACTGGCCTCT
>JANZLH020000397.1:1243842-1256564 GCA_026770325.2 Erythroxylum fimbriatum
ATATACCGGTTTTGGAATGCCTAAGGTTTCCAACGCGTCTCGCTTCGTTTCTCGATAAATTTTCGTTACCGGATGTCGGACACTTGTTTTCCGATTCGCTTCGATGTGTATTCCGTTTCGCGACTTTCTGCACTTTGTTTCGCTCCGTTTTCTGTTTTCCCGTTGGGATCCGGTTTCCAGATCGGGTTCCAACAATAAGTTTTGATCTGATACAAGATAAGCTTTGATTTGAAACAAAACATATTCTGATTTGATACAAGTTATATTTTGATCTGAAAGGATTATATCCTGTTGTAATATTCAATTATGATATTTATACATTCTGTTCTGAAATTTATGAGTTTTGTTCTAATGCAAGAATGTTCTGGATTGATCAATCATATTTTGTTTTGAGACAAAATGTTTAGACTACTTTGTAATATGAACAATTAAAGATTGTTGTGATATAATTTTGAATCAGTACATATGAATGTTAGACGATTGATAGAAACAGTCGCCAGATTATATCTTGTTTAGTTATTTCCCCCACTAAGCTTTATACTTAGCAAGGTGGTTTTACCTCCGTGTAAGTTTTGATAAGAAGATTTAAGGACTGGGACAAAGACTACCACAGTGGCCAAAAAGAATGTGTTCTATTTTGGAAGTTGTTTGTTTAAGTTTTTGAGTTGTTTTTGAGTTGTATTATATGTAATGAGACATATTGTATTTTGATGTAAATGGTATGTAATAACCTTAAAATGGGTTGGCTTTTGAATTTATGGCATGTACTATGTTAAGCACAATATGTATGATATGTTCTGCTTATAAAATAACATAATAATATGTAATGTATGTTGCTTGAGTTTTCTGGAAATGCATGTAAGGGATTGTTTGGTATGTTTTGGATTATTTTGGTTATGTTTTGTGTACAATTTGCATATCCTCCTAGGGGGTATGTGTTGGTGTTACAACTAACAACTAATCCATGAGTTTATTACCCGAAATTATTCAGGTTAAAATTTCTAGGATTGCATTATCAATTTATGAATTTCACTATTAGGTTTGACCCTAATCTAGAGGATTTATGTTGATCTATCTCTAAGTTTGCATTCAACTCTTTTCAATTATATTAGATCTATTCATACACAATATTTCTTAATCTCTATATTATGAAATCAAATTATGCATTAATAATCCAAATATATTAGAACATACATAAAAACATATAATTAAATCACAATCAAAACAATTGAATTAAATAAAAGAAACAAGACAAATTGTTATTCCAATTAGGTTTCATCACACGTAGACACTAAAAAGACGTTTAGTTACACATAATCGAAAATGAAATCAAAGATAAATAGGAAGAAAAACGAATAGAAAACAAAGGAATCATAATTCTAAATCTCCCTTCTTTTTCTATTGAATGTTCTTGCAAGTTTAATGTTTGATGTTGTAATCTATTGGATCTTTTGATGATTTCTTTGCTTTCTCCACCTTTTTGGATTAATATTGTCCCTTTTGAATGTTCTTCACCTCTAGAATCAGTTCAAAAAGTCTTCCCTTCTTCTTCTTTTTTTGGCCTTTGTTCATGTCTTTTATGGCAAAATTTAGGATTTTTAGAACATACACAGTTTGATACATAGCTATATATCAAACCATGTAGCTCCAAAAATACTTAATATTGTGAATTTACATATTTTGAGAGACTTATACAGCTATATACACGGTCGTGCATCTCCTAATTGCTTCAAATGTTCATTTTATGTTATGATTTCACCTGAATTTCTCTCCTTTTGGTCCATGAAGGTAATTATCACCTACAAATGCACTTGGACCAAATTAAGTACCAAATATACAAGAAAATTATAAAATATCAAGCAAAATATATCAAATATGGGTGTATAATTATAATCAAATTAGCATCTATCAAAGTTTAACAATTTTTATACCAAATGAGAGCTCTTGACAAGTAGAAAAGCTTTTATAACTGAAAGAAGGTCAAATTCTTAACCAATCTTAAACGAATTGAAGAAAAAAAATATTTCAAAGCCTTAACCTCTATTTTCATCAATTGAAAGTTATATAGACGATGCTCAACGACAAAATCATAGGGCTTTTACTTTGGACATCAAGGGGATTCTAATGATGGTGGTAGTGGTCAGCAACACTCACTAAGGGCGACTAATCGAAGATTTAAGTTTTTCTTTTACTTTTCTTCTCAATTTTATGATTATTTTAATATTGTTATGAGGTAAAATGGGTATGGTTATGACGAGCTAGACAGGATTTGATTGGTATGTATGATTAGTCAGTTAGAGCCACTGGTGGTGAAGAATAGAGGAAGATGACGGTTTCCCAAATAGTAACCTTAATCGGGTGAAAATGAAAAATAGGAAAGATGGCTATCATATAGAAAATCTATCCTATTAATTGAAAATATCCAAAGAAAAGTAAGTTTTTGGTGCAACAAAACTCTCCTTTATTGGAAGAGTTCAACTTATAAACTTTGTACTTAATTCCTTACATTTGTACTACAACTTGCATATTTATCTTCCAAAAAGCTTGATCAAATCAATATAAAGGATATGAGTTTGGTGAGGTCAAAAGGAATTCAGTGGCTAAGATTAAGTGAAGTGATATCTGTCTTCCAAAATAAGAGGGTGGCTTGGGTATTTGGCCTATTATAAAGACTTTATGATTAAGAGCTCATCTTCATTCATGAGTCACAGCTCAAATGCAAGTATTACTAGCAATTAGACTTATGATTACAAATCTTGAGTCGCGTATAGTAGGAATATTTCAGCTAGAACTTAGTATAACCTTACGATCCCTCGAGCTTTGACAGAAGAAGTTAGTTAACTTGTAAAGCTTCAAGTTTTTGCATTGTAATTTGTAAATTTATTGGATTGCTACCTTGTATCTTGTTGGGAATTTTAGTTAATTCAATTTCTATTTTCTCCAAAAAAAAATTGTCATGCCATTTTTTTGTTTAAAGCATATAAGTTGCCCACTAAAATCCAATACTCAAATTTTCTTCAAACCAAAATAAAGTCAAATTCTCTACTCATAAAATTTAACCAACAATATTAAATACAAATTCAGAAAGAAAAAAATATATTTGATATTACACTTGATGTTATTATATTTTTAATTGTCACAATAGTTTTTTAGCAATTTAATATTCAATCTTATGAAATTATTGATACAATTATGAACATTAAGATAAATAAAATTATATAGCAAAAACATAATTATATATTGTAGATTAACTACCAATAGAAACTTATAACAAAACATTATCTCCTAATAATAATAATTTATGAAATTAGATTTAGACTACAAGAACCTACTACTGAGATCACAGTCAAACATTAAAATCTAAATGTTACTAACTAACTGAAATACGGTAATAATATAAAGTGAAGATCCTGAGCAGAGATGACTTTGATTTCTTCTGGACTTTGTACTTTGAATACAAAGGGAGAACTGGTGGCGTAAGTGTTGAGAAGGAGTTCCCATTGAGAAGTCCAACTTGACCCAATACGAGTCCGTCACAAGCTACGAACTAGAAATTTGAGTTTGGCATAAGCTTCTGGGCCTTGTTACTCTAATCAATATATTAAATACGGTGTTATAAGATGAATAAAAAAATAAAAGAAGAGTTTTTAGGTTGTAAGGAAGCTTAAAAGCCAGCCGAGAAAACATTGAAGCGTATGTATATCTTTGATTCAAGTGTATAATACTCAAGCAATGACTGTCTGTCTGCATCTTAAAGTTTACCAGCACAGCAGACCTTGAATTTGTGATGTCTTCAAAGAGGAAGGGGCTGTGAAACAAAGCCTGTTCTTTTTTTTTTTTATTTAAGGTTGAATATTTGCGGTCAAACTTACTTTTCGTAAATTTGAAACCATCATGACTTGGCATCTCAACTTAATTTGCTCTCCGCCTTAACTTTCTCATGTCTTAATTTCTCATTCAATTTTCACACTGTTTCCTGTTCTTTGCTTTCCTCTTACGGAATAGTATCCTAATAAGACATTTTGTTAGTAAATGCAGCTCTTGGATGTTGGTAAAACTTTGGCAATCGAAAGACCACACACACCCTATATTCAAAATTCGGCTGCAAGTGGTTCCAAGCCAGAAACCTACTATGCAAGTTGCCTTGACCTTATAAATGTTGTTCTTGGAGTTGGAATGGAAGAGCAAGAGCATAACAAAAACTCCACATGTTAAACAAGGCAATAATCATTCATCATAAATGTAGCAAATAATCCAATCAATATGGTTGGTTAAGTGGCTTGCCATAACAGATTGAGCTTATGAAATATAGGAAGGTTGCAATTCTCAACTTGGTCACGTCCAAGAATTCCAACTTATGACCAAATGAATGTTGAAAAGAGATGAGATTCAACTGGAACTGGAACTGGAACATAAACAAGCGGTCCAATCAGTCATCTTGGTGGCTTCAACGGTTATGGTCTTAGGAATCAGCCACAGCCACCCACATGCATTTGACAAGTTAACTATGATTCCTCAAATAAGGTTATTTTCTATACCTTTAGGTAAGTGATCGGAATCGTCTAACCGTGGCCAATACAGAAGCTAGGTGTCAACACACTAAAAAGTCAATTAATAAGAATATGAATAATCAAACAACTTTATGAGGAAAAGGTGTTGACTCATTTATAGCCTTTTGAATTGTAAGTTACTGGACAAATCGGATTTTGGCATTTTGCAAATTCCTAGTGGACCCAACTCGGCTTACGTTTGTCGTTGATCGGGATCCTATCCAGCTCAGTAGAGTAGATACTAGGCGAATTTTAAGAACTATATATTTTCATAACCTTAAAACTAAGTACTAAAATCTTTAAAAGTAGCATTAACTGTAGAATAAATAAATTTTTTTGCACCAAAAAAAAAGAATAAATAAATTTTTCATCAAACTAAAATCCTTTCAAGAGTAGCCTGCTATCATTATTTCATGATTTTCATTAATTTTTGCAAAATAGTGCTACAGAGAGACGATAATCAAGCATTATAATCAGTGACGGAATCAGGAATTTAAGATAGAAGGGTCCAAATATTTAATTTTTTAAATTTTGAGAGGCCCAGTACACCACTAACCTCTAAATAATCTTGTTCTAATATATGTATATATACATATAATTATTTAATAATCTTAGAGGTGGGGGGTCCAGTGCACCACTGCCTTCACTTACCTCCGTCCCTAATTATAACACGTGTGCTTCTACAATTCTAAACTTTGTTATCTTAATGATAATTAAGTTACACGAACTAAAGTGGTTTTAATTTTTAAAAAAATCATGGAATCTATTTTTCTTCTACCATATACTCATGAAGAGATCATGTTTTGATTCCCTTAACACGTCTTTCAACATAGAATCTCACAGTACTGTTGGCTATCTCTAGTGCCCTTAATTGGTAATTAATAGATTCACAAATAAAATATTTTAAGGTTGTGCATGTTTCATTTAGGAAAACCTTGATATTTTGTTTTCTTTATTTAATGCATCTTCTTCAAAGAATAATTTTCAGAATAATTAAATTAATAGCCTGAAAAATGTATTCCTATGCCTTCAAATTATATTTCAATTTCGATCTTTCTATGTCTGTTTCAAATTATATTTCTTTTCTTTCTTTTACGTTTTAACGCCGCTATTAATTTAGAGATACGATCAATTGATAAAAACATAAAATTAGTGTGAAGAAGGGAAATGCTATTTCTTGAAGTCTTAATATAGATAAATACAGGATAACCATAACATTAAAAACATTGCAGAATCTTGAATTGTGATAAGATAGTTATATTATAGATGTTTCTGATGTTAGAATTTAGAAAGTCGGTTCTTGAACAGAAACTAGATTCAAAAGCGTTAGGTATGCTTTGTTATAACCTGACGTTCTTTCATGGAACCCTCATTTAGCATTGAAAAAAGAAAAGGTTAGTAAACAAAGACGACCACAACAAGTACTTCCACTATAAATAGTCAAAACCACCTCTGCGGAAGCTCATATCCTAACCTTAATTTCTTACTTGTTCCAGAGCATATTCAGCCCCACGATTGCGTAGCCATACAGAGCAAGCAAGCGATTACGACACCCTCCAAAAGCATAATCGCATCTAAATATACTTTCTGTAGCTCTACATTCTAAAGAGTGAATTAATTGCAAAGGAATCGTTTTCCAGAAGAAATGGCGTTCAAGTTAAACAATCAGCTACTGTCTAAGATAGCCACGGGCAACGGGCATGGAGAAGATTCCCCATATTTCGATGGCTGGAAGGCTTATGATAAAAATCCTTTCCATGCCACAAAGAATCCAAATGGAGTGATTCAGATGGGTCTTGCAGAGAATCAGGTAACTAGTTTATGCTTCTGTAGAATGATTAGCTAGCTTGTAAGAGGCCGGAGCACAATTGCTGATTTTTGTTGCTTGTGATATATATGTAGCTCTGCTTTGATTTGGTCCAAGAGTGGCTCAAACTCAACCCACATGCTTCCATTTGCACTGCTGAAGGAGTACATGAGTTCAGAGATGTAGCAATCTTTCAGGATTACCATGGCTTGGCAGAATTTAGAAACGTAAGAACTCAAAAGATCTATCTTCTTTACTCAACTTCTGTGAAACCAAAAATGTCACTAAAAGTGAATATCTCCATTTAATCTTTACAGGCTGTAGCAAAGTTTATGGGGAAAGTAAGAGGAGACAAAGTTGTATTCGACCCTGACCGAATTGTTATGGGTGGAGGAGCTACCGGAGCTAATGAGATGATAATCTTCTGCTTGGCCGATCCCGGCGATGCTTTTTTGGTACCTACTCCTTATTACCCAGGGTAAGCCATCAATGTCAAGTTCCTTGTATCTAATTTAATAATGGTACTTTTAGTGTTAAAAATTGGCCATGCTTTTACGATTCAGCTGCGTAATTTTGTGGTCCGAGTCTAAATTTGACATTTTGTGCTCGTCTGTCCGTACAATATCCTCCGAGATATTGACTGACATTTATCTAGTAGGAGAAAGATAGGGAGACAAATAATTAAGTATCATGTGGTTATAATTTAAAACCTGACTTTTAAGTAGATGTAAACAACTTGAGTTTTTAAGGTAGGAAAGTCATATGTTGATCTGTAGTAGTCAGACCAACCTGTATTCTTCGTGACCACGGAACAAGTTGCACTAGTATACTAAAAGTCTACAACTAAGATTTTCTCACAGCATTACTACTAACTTGTCTGGAGGAGAATGGAATTCCAAGTTGAGGAACATGGGGCATACCTTCCTCGATTACTTGGTTGGCTTCCTAAATATTCCGAGACAAAGACAACAATCTAGAGTCTAGCTTTGACTTGACTCTCAACTCGTGACCATTTTCTAATAAATAAAACTTATGCAGCTAGCTAGTTTTCTTGGAAAAACAACCTAAAACTGATAGTATTATTATACTGCAGGTTTGATCGAGATTTGAGATGGAGAACTGGGATTCAACTCGTACCAGTGGAGTGCGAAAGCTCTAACAATTTCGAGGTCACAAGAGAGGCATTGGAATCTGCCTATGAAATGGCACAAATGAACAACATCAGAGTAAAGGGCTTGCTCATAACAAATCCATCAAATCCATTAGGAAGAATATTGGACAGAGAAACACTAAAAAGTATAGTTGACTTCATTAACGATAAGAACATCCATTTAGTGTGTGACGAGATCTACGCTGCCACTGTTTTCAGCGAACCCGATTTTGTGAGCGTCTCGGAGATAATACAGGAAGAGGGTAGGGAATGCAATCTTGATCTAATTCACATTGTTTACAGTCTATCCAAGGACATGGGGTTCCCAGGATTTAGAGTTGGAATTGTCTATTCTTATAATGACGCTGTGGTGAATTGTGCACGCAAGATGTCCAGCTTCGGCTTGGTCTCCTCACAAACACAACACCTAATAGCTTCGATGTTGTCGGATGATGAGTTTGTGGAAAGATTCATTAGAGAGAGCAAAAATAGGCTAGCCTCCAGGCACAAATTGCTAACGGAGGGACTTGCACGAGTAGGCATTACATGCCTGAAGGGCAGCAATGCTGGTCTGTTCGTGTGGATGAATTTAAGGAGATTGCTCAAAGAACAGTCGTTCGAGGGTGAGATGGCTCTGTGGCGAGTCATAATTAATGAAGTAAAGCTCAATGTCTCGCCAGGTTCGTCGTTTCATTGCTCGGAGCCAGGTTGGTTCAGGGTTTGCTTTGCTAACATTGATGACGAAACTGTGGAAGTTGCTTTGGCAAGGATTAGGACATTTGTGCTTCAAAACAAGGAGGCCAAAAAGCCTGTCAAGAAACTCTGTTGGCAAGGCAGCCTCAAGCTCAGCTTCTCGTCTCGAATTTACGATGATTTCGTTATGTCTCCTCACTCTCCTATCCCTCAGTCGCCTCTCGTTCAAGCAAGAACTTAAAAGAGGGGTTTTATCAAGTATGATTCTTTCCTTCTTTCCTTCATTTCTTTTTGGGTTCAATCCCGAGTTCTTAACTTCTGGTTCCGTCCTAAATAACTTTTCTCTCTTGAGGCTACAGGTTACATTTCCATAGAAATTACCATTGCCATAGCCCAATTGGCAAAATAAAGAATTTTCATGTATGGGATTCTATTGTTGTTCATGTATCTCTCATTTCTTTTTTTAGTGTGCTTATTTTTGGCATTTTTTCATTTGTGAAAAGATGTTCAGCTTTTGAGCGTGGGTCATTCAACTGTATCGTGTAAGGATTCAGGCATCAAGCTGTATAAGTTTTTTTTTTATACATCTATAACAAGTGTAGAACATGTTCAAACTCAAAGTTTTATATATATAGGTTCTTCAATGATTATCCTTATGTGACTTTTTGGCACATGTTCAAATCCTATATTGGAGAAACATAACAATGGGAGAGCTCTTTAAGCTATAAAAAGGAGGGTCTCTTTGTCTTGTTAAACACCCTAAAAAATTGAAGAAGTAAGCATAATTGGTTAATTATTGTGTTATTAAATTACATGTCAAGCGTTTCCAAAAAAAAAAAAACATGTTAAGGAAAATTTTGTTTAAGGGATTGAATTTTAAGTGGGACCATTTGTGATACCTTTAGTTTTTTTGAGGAATTTACTTGGTATAATTTTTCAGTACAATCGTTCACACTCTATTCAATTAGGCAATAGTGCTTCAGGTGAATTTGTTATTATCGGTGGAGATTAACCCGATTTCCACAATACCTTCTTCTTGTAGCTTAGATTCCAATCGAAATTGTAGTAGCTCCACAGTAGGAAGAAGCAAGCCATGCATGCATTCCTATTGTTCCATTATAAATTATTTCCCATCAGGTTCAGAACAAACTTTCTGCAAGTAGGGAAATACTAAAATGGACTGCTTCAAGAGAAGTCAATAATTTTTTCTTACAAGACAAAGAATTCAGTCATGTTGTTCTTCCAACTGAAGAAAATGGTATAGGAGCATGTATAAGCTTTATCTTTGGACTGATGCCACGATGTATAACTAATCGATACTGAAAGAGATCCTTTGTTCTATCCCCTCTGTACTTACTCTGTGTCATCCCCACTTAGCTACAAATTGCACAATAAAAAAATGGGAATGAAAGAAACAGAGAGGATGAAACATAGTGAGACAGAAGATCTGCAAAATAGGGATGACTGAGGTCATCTAACATAACTAGTAAAATAAAGTCGGTGGTCGGTCGTCGGTATCCTTTCCACAAAGTAATTACTAATTGATATTTAACGTTATTAAGCGGGCAAATGACGTGGAAACTTGTACGAGTTCGGTTAAATAAAGCAGAGTAGTTAGAATTTTGGTGGACAAACATATCTGGTGAGGATGACATCATTCAGTTGGATGACATTATCAGGCAATATTAAACTCAACGCAATGGTATTTCCTTTCTGTCTGTCCAACTAAGCTCAGCCAGAATCAAAACACACAAGATTTAAGCAAGTAGTTTTATCTTTTATGTTGTTTCCTTCCTCCAGGTAAATTGTACTTGTTAGTAATTTAAAACGGTAACTTTCATTTCCTGCTGGATCACTTTTCCTTGTCGTTCCCTACCAACTGTTGTGCAGTGCGAATAACGAATCAAAAGAATAAACTTAACTCTCTACAGGTCATTTGTTAAACACTATTATGTTTAATTATCTTGAGTTTTTACTATTCTAGAAACAGAGACGGAGCCACGTTTGTGGCTAGGGGGGCCTTTTCAAAATTTTTTTTAAATGTACTTATATAATTTTTATTAAATAAGGATATTTTTTTAAATGTTAGCTTCCGGCCTCTCCTTAGAGTTGGCCCCCGGCTCCCGGCCCCCGACTCCCGGCCCCTCTTAGACTTGAGTCTGGCTCCGTCCCTGTCTAGAAACCTTAATGCTTGGGATTTTGACTTATGATAATGTTGATGAATTAACAGTGTTAACATAATGTTCAGTTTTGGAACGATTTAATAACGCAGTGCCTGGAGGGTATGGCATTGGTATCCTACTACTGATAAACGAGGAAGATTCCCTGTCCTAATAAACAAGAAAGATTGAAAAGAAAATGGCGCAAAGATCCACTGGTGCTATATCTTATTAAGCGATGCAAATACCTTCTGAAATCCTAAATTTTGCACATTATCTCTATACCCTACCCATCTTCCAGACTATGAACACTATTGAGCCCCCTCCATCATTTAAATAGTACAAATCGAGTGAACATTTCCTTAGAGCTTAATTAAGTTCCATCACCAACATTTCCTACACTACTGAACTGTATACTTGTCCGATGATCAGCATATGACACAGGAATTTGGGTTCTCTTCAGCACTCACCACATGGTAGTACTGAGTCATGTAAGGATTGTAGGCCTTATAAGCTTTCACAAGCTCAGCAATCTGCTCATTTGGGTCCTTTTTCTCCTCCTTTTTGCCTTCTTCTTTTTTGTCTTCTTTCTTTTCCTCTTTAGCTGGCCCAACTGTTACAATCTCTGTCACCCATGATTTCCTTAACTTGTTCACCACGGTTACCGGATCCACGTCGCCGACCACCGTCAGTTTTCTGTCCTTCATGTCCACGGAAATAGAGTCTATACCTGCACATATAGCAGCAATACGAAACAGAGTAAACAACTTATCCTAGGAACATTATCAACCCTTGAGACCAAAAACGGGTCCTTGACAATCATTGAATAATCAAAACAACTAGACTTGTATGAAGTCTTCACTCCTTGAAAAAGGTTTTAACGTTCAAAATCCGAGAAAACAAATTCAAAATTTAATTTCAGAGGAACAGAACAGTAACTGTTGTAACTCGAAAGAGGACAAAGCAGCAAACCTGGAAGGGTGGAGACGGCTTTCATGGCTTTCTTCTTTTCCTTGTCATCGTGGAGGTCCAGTTTCAGAACAACTTTCTACGAAAGAAACACAAATCCCAAGTTAGGAAAGCCAAACCCTCTGGCTTTTCATGATAAACATCCATATTTATTAAATTATAAATATAAAAAATTATCTTACTAAGAGTCTTTCAGTAAATGATACGGAAGTTGCGAAAGGTTAGACATAATGAAAATCACGTAGAGACAAGTCCAGAAGTAAGAACAGAACAAACCGTACAAACATAGGAAATATAAACCAAAGTAATATCTCTAATTTGATCGAGGAAACCTTCATTTTGGCGGAGGGTTCAAAGGCTGTGACCTGGACTTGGGAAGTCTTTGAGCTAATCCGAGAACAAGAAAAGGATATAATAACAAACACACGCAAGTGAAAAGCCAGGGCCGTTCAAATAAATGAATGGAAACGATAAATTCCTTGTCAAAAAAGGCTTCGATGAAACCACGGCTTTGATGTATGAATAAGTCAAACAAAATGGTTTTATAATAAGAACCTAACAGCCTTCTGGAATCAAAGCCAAGGTAAAAGCGTGGACTTTGAAACCAAGACTCATTCCATTGTGCGCTTGCGGCTGCAGTTGTTGTCGGGTTTTTCTTTTAATGTTTCGTTGAAGCCCTTCTAGGAATGCGCTTCGCTTCGTTACACTCTTGTGATGACCATTCCAGACTTTGAATCTTCTTTTCTTCCTTTTAATATTCAAGTTTGAAGTTTTGACGCTTAAATTTCCTTAAGATGGAGTCAAAATGGAAAGAATATTGCAATGTAGTTCAATCTTCCCATAATTAAACATAAACCCCAAATGAAAATCAAGAGAAAAGTAGTGATGTAAGTAAGGGATTGCAAATACGTTTTTCCCATTATTAATCATAAAGATACAACTTCTGATGAATGTAAAGAAGAAAACATCTGCACCATCTTCCTGTCTAATAACCTTTATTTAGGCGATAGAGAGAGGAATAAGGATGACAATGGGTAAGGTTCGGTTCGGGTTTTACTCTACTCATATCCATATCTATTTTTTATGGCTCAACTCATATCTATATCCATATCCTTATCCATCGGTTTTTACGATTTACTACACATATCTAAATCTATTGGGTTGTTCGAGTTTTTGGATATCCATCGGATTGTATAGCATATAAAAATATAACTTCTAAATAGAAAATATAAAGAGTAGATTTTTGCGAACGCCCCAAATTAAAATTACTTTAATAATAATAAGTCAAGATTTTAATCTGTATGTATTAAAAAAATTATAAAATTGGAATAATAAAAATCATAATATTTAGTACAAAGACAACATACATTTTTCACAATTTAGAACTGGAACAA
>JANZLH020000397.1:1305924-1316920 GCA_026770325.2 Erythroxylum fimbriatum
ATTGAGGATAATGTTTTGTCCAAGTGTGGGGAGGTGTGCATTGTTTGGGTCGTATTTTTTTTATCATGAGTGTGAATTTTACATGTCATATGTCAGTTTTTGCTTAGGTTTTCATGGTGTGAATTGTGTGAATCTGTTAATGGTTAGGACTTAATGGAATTAGCTTAGCTTTGAACATAGTCTTTTAAGTTGTAAAGATTTATTATCTTGTGCAATTCATGCTCTAAGTCTCTTTGTTTAAATATGCATGTTAATTAGGATTTGACATTATTTTGCTCAACTTAGGAAATTTGTTACATACATTTATAATCATAGTTCAATTGAATAAGTAGCATCGTTATTATCGTTTCATGAGGATGATTAGCTAAAGAAATGAGGAAGGCAATCAAATGTGAACAAAAAAAATGTGTATATCTTAACTAAATGACTATTTCGCTAGCCTTCGGTTTATAAATAGAGCTAGTAGCCAGTTGAGAATGTGATATAGCTGAGTAACCGGGAGACATTCAATATAAATGTTTGCCTTTGAGTCAAAAGGCTAAAATGGCATTCTAACCAAGCCTATTAATAAAACATGACCTAGTTGAGTAACCGAGGGACATTCATCACAAATGTTTGCCTTCGAGTCAAAAGACTATTTTAATGTTAAAGAAAATTAACAAAATGGTATTTAATAAACAAATCCTACCGATCTTTAAGAATAGCATGTTGTCATAAAAAGCTACTAAGTGATGTTTGCAATTTTAGTTGACTATTGATTATCAATGTGTGTATGCAAGTGTTGAGGGTCAATGAATATGACGTTAAGGTCTTGGGTAGTACATATAATTAGTTCAAAGTGCTTAGCCACAAATTGCATAAGTTAATAAGTTGGAACAACTTCAAGGATTGTGTTTGAGGCTAAATTAGTTTCGTGAAGTTAGATTCCATTATATCATTATTGCATATGCCTGAATGTATGTGTTATTGTTTGTTTTGTTTGAATTTTTATTTCTTTTGTTTTTGCTTGAATACAAGTAAAAGTTTCAGTGTGATGATGTTGATAGTTGTAGTTCACATTTTGTTTTGGTATGTGTTTTAGTATGCTTTTAGGTGTTGATTAGATTATTTTTGCACGTTTAGGTTTAGAATTATATCAATGTGATTGTGTGTTTATGTTTTTAAGTGTTTTGTGGATTAGAGCATGATATTGAACTTTAATTTTGTGCAGTTGAGGTGTTTTGATGTTTTTGTTAGTGTATGAACTTAGATGAAGAAGATTGAAGGAAGTTGGAGAAAGCTTGGACAAAATGAACAGGGTCACGGTTGTGACAGAAGGTCTCCCCTAAGGTCACGATCGTGAAGGAAGAGAATCACACTAGGTCACGATCGTGACACTTATGTCACAATCATGACAAAAGAAAAATTTCAAGGATCACGATCATGACAGGGACGCAGCAGACACAAGGATCTCCTTCTTTTTTCATTTTTGAAGGGTTCCTTTCGACTTTTTAGCTTGGGTAAAACCTAGTTTTTAACCTAAATGGTGTCAAGATTATATAAGATCATTAAATGACCCTAATAAGAGGGGCCCCCATTTTCCATTTTGAGAAAGAACATAAGGAAGAGAGAAGAAGGAGATAAGAGAAGAGGAGCTTCAACCAGCTACTATCCAGCCACTCCAACCCAGCCATCTCAAGTTATTTTCTATTTTCTCTTGTTTATTCACTACATCTCGAAGTATGCTTTGGGTTTGAGGATGCTGAATAAGTTGTTAATGATGTTCTAACTTCATTTTGGGATTGATTCTTTAATCATTTTATGACTTAATTGATTTTAATGTCAATGAAATGTTTGGGTATTGTGATATTTATGAATGTGCATACTTTAATAATAAATTGAGAAATTGAATCGATAGTAATATGATTAGGATGGGTAATGAGAGTTAACAACCCAATACGTCAATAAATATCAATCGATAATCATACGAAAAGAGATCTTGTGCAAGGACTCGATCATCTCATAGATCGTTTAAGAACTAGTTGAAGACGTAAATTATTTTTGTTAATCGAGAGATTGCAAGATTGAAATTTTGGAGTCAATTAAGGCTTATTAATTAGGGTTAAATGATTAGATCTTGAGAGAGAGTAATAAACCCTTTAGAAATCTAGGATCGATCCAGATTCAATCAAAAGTGATTAGGGTAGCAAAATGATGATAGAATAAATCCCTTCTTCTCATAAATGTTTGATCTTGTCTTGTGTGATATCTTAATTGTTAAGTGCTTTTGCTCCATTTTGATTTACTTGTGTTAATTTCATAATTTGATTTTTAATCAAATCATACTCATTTGCTTAATTTTCTATTTAGTTTTATTTTCATTTTAATTCACGTTTTTGCAACCTTAGATAAAGTTAAGATTCAATTAGTTTTAGCTAATTCCTCGTGGAATTGACACCTTAATTACTACGACTTACAATCTGTGCACTTGCTAAATATTGAGGGTTTTATATAAGTAAAACTTGCTCAGCAAGTTTTTAACTTCATTTTCGGGGAACTAGTTTGGGAATTTTTGAATTATTTTGTTGACAAATTATTTCCCTTTCTTATAATTGTGTCATAAGAAATTATATAAAAAAAGAGAGAGAGAGAAGGAAGTTAGGTGCAAAGTAAAAGACACATTAATTTGGACATCACAAGGCAATTATGAGGAATTCAAAAAGTTAAATGCCAAGAAGAAATAGAAAGAATGATGACGAAGGAAATATATCATAGGGAGTAAAGGACCCTTGCGAACTTCAATGAGGCACAATTTGGTTAGGGAAGTAATCATCCTTATTTGAACACTTACAATCCAGCATGGCAAAACCACACAAATTTCTTTTTGGTATAGCAATGCAAAAACTTAAATTTGAATTTAAGGCTTGTCAGGATTTCAACAAAATGAATCTAGTTTATGAGATTCAAAATTGGACAAGATCATAATTATGGATGAGGCTTAGAAGAGGCTAGAAGGGAAGTTCGAAGAAGTTTGGAAAGCTCCACACACCTCGCCTTTCTTAAATTTGTCCTATGCAGTTAGATGAAGGTAAGGTCCATGCTAAGCTTAAATTCCAAGTCTCATATGCCAAATCTATGAATCTTCAATAGTATACATTAAGCATTTTTTATTTTTGTTGGATTATCAAGATTAATTGTAATATATCCCTTTCTCTTGTACTCAAAAATGTTATTTTCAACTACTCTAAATAGAATGCATAATGCTCTATCAAAACATACTTTGTATTCTTTTTAATTGGTAAATATTAAATATATTAATTTCTTATTATTATTTTAAGAGTATTTTGCTTTTTTTAATTATTTCTATAGGATTTGATATTAAATTTGGTATTTTTGTTTTTAGGTCTTATTGTAGCTCCATAATGAAGAAGGAACAAATTTAGTTAAATTTGAGTCAGAGTGGAGTTATTTAGTGCAACTTGGAGCAACATGGATTTGTGCAAGATGAACATAGATTCGTGTTGCATAACACTGACATATATTTATTATGATGGTGAGAAGGAGTCAAATTATAGGTACAACACGGATTTGTGTTGGGGACTTGTGTTGGCTTTAATTTTCATATAAAATGAGATTTTTTTGGAATGTAGGAAAAATATAGTTATATGTTAGACCTAACATTCAAATTTTTAGGGTTTCATAAGCATAAAAAGCAACTTTTTGATTAGATTATTTCACATTATTAGAGACAAAAATTAGAGCATTTTGAAACAAGAAGGAAGCAACTTTGGAGAGAAAACTGAGGATTTCCATTAGATTCAAGCGAAAACTTCAAGATCAATAAGAATTAGTTTTTTTATATTCGTCTTTATTGTTATTGGTTTTCTTTATCTTAGTATGAACTAAATTGTTATAAACATAGATAAGATGAACCTTAGAAATATGTGTTTAGATTGATTCTTTAATTTAATAAATGATCCAAATTATTTTGTAAATTATTCATAATTGCTTATTTTGTTTGAATCGAGATATGCTAGTGTTTTGATTCAATTTCATATTTCATACATATAGATTAAGAAATCATATATATAAATAGATCATGGCGTGAGTAACAAGAGTTTTATGAAATCCTATAGATATGACCAAATAAATTTCCTAGGTTAGAGTCAAATATATCAAGGAAATTAATAGCATGAGTTAATGCATTAGAGATTTTATTCTTCACACTATTCATCAATCCATCAAACTAAGGGTTAGATCAATTTCCTTTAAAGCAAGAGGTGATTTTAGGTCAATAAGTTTGTTTCTTATTTTACTATATAGGTCGATTAAAATGTTAACATGGAATACTAACATAAAACTAGTCATTATAATGACTAATTTTTACTCGAACTAACTACAAACAAAGGGTTTCTGTATAAATATAAATAAGTTACGGGAAGAACACATTTCACTTGAGTAAGCCTAGATGGGTTACAAAATGAAATTTGAGTGCATTCATATGTTTGAGAACTCGAAATGAGCACTTGGTGCATTGGTTGAGTCGACAGGGAATCCTTAAGTTGTGTTGTTATATTATAAGATCAATTGAATGAGTAATATAGAGTTATTTTTTGCAGTAGATAAAGTAAGATGTGGGCTTGCTCTTTGTCCAGACCTGATTAACCTAATGAAGAAAAGAGTTGGTGAATCTAACATTGCATTGATATCGACATACAAAGGGTTTGTGCCATCTGGAGTCCAACACTCATTAAAACCTTTTTTTTCGCGTTGATTTTTCCCTTTTATTATTGGACGGAATCTTTTCTTGAGCAAAAAGCAGTACCCTTACTGTAAGCGTTTTAGTTACTAAAGCGTTATAGTATCGGTAGATTTAGGACTTTTCTGTTATAATGTACTAAATATGAGTGATAGGTTCGCTATCCTGTTCCTAATTTTAAACTGATATCTTATTTAGACTACAATTTTGCCGTTTGTAATTATTTAATTGTAGAAAGGCCTTGAATTTACTTCTTGGTACTTTACATAGCATGTTAATATTGCAAGGGCCGAAGAGTGGCCTGGACTTGAAAACTTCTGATCATAAAGGAAATAAGAATGTCAATGGGCCGGTTTGGAATTGGGACTCTCCTGACTGGGCCCGACCGACCCTGGATTAGGATGTCCTGTGATTTGACAGGCTGGATAAGTCAGCTCATGCTCTGACCTGATTATGAGCTAACAGGCCCATAGCCATGAGCGGGCCGACTAACTCGGCCCATCTTATAAGCTTTTAAAAAAAATGTTAAAAACGACGGTGTTTTTTAAATAACAGTTGGATCCTGGCCAAAGTCAGGCCGATCACTTTTAATCCATGATCCGCCCGTGATTCGATTAACTCAGACCAAAATCAAGCAAAGTTGGACCGAACTAACTGACCCAAAATTGACATTTCTGAAAGAAAAGGGTGGTGGTGGGCGGATGTTTGTCATTTTAAAGAACATAGAAGGGCTTTAAATGCCTCAGTTCCTTGTATTGCAGCCCTTTTATCCTTGACTCAGAAATGGGCTTAAGATTTACGTCATGCAGCTCAAGTCTGCCGTTGATAGCCCAAACAAATTGGACACCATAATCCGACGTGTAGCTTTCGTCCAAACCTCACATTCACAATCAATGCCATGTTTGAAAGAGAGATCGCGATTAACTGTTTGGGAAATACTGCGGCGGGTTCCTCCATCAGGACCAACTTGCAATAGGGGTTCTGTATGGATTAGCTAATGTTCTTTTCCAATCACTTTCTGTAAAGCATCAAAATTACTAACATAACATATATGACTCCTTAGCTACTTCAAGTTCGCGTCGGCAACTATACAGAGCACTATCTTGATGGTACATCCAATCATTTGTCGTGTTAACCCCGAGCCTTGGTTAATGTTCTGCTAGGTTTTCTCTTAAAGATAAACTCACTTTGCTTGCCTATGTTTACATCTAGCTTTCTTGTGCCTATCTTAATTTGGTCATTCATGATTCTTCTGCTTTGTTTTGCATTTTCTTTTGAAGATAAATTAAATGGAATTTTAATTAGTTTTTAGACTTGCAAGCAAGTTCTAAGATGTGTCGGAGATTAGGGGAGTCACAATATTTAATATAACCATGCATATTTCTAGCTAGAGAAGGAAAAGAGACCCCATAACATATGAAAAGAACGAGACTATAAGTAGGAAACGAGGGTCCATATGAAGATCCACGGTGGGGATATGAAAGAAAAAGAAAGGGCTATAAGTGAAATTCCATATTAATTATATTAGGATTAGAAGTAAAGAGCTTAAGGTGGAGACATTCCATCAAAGAATAATAACTTAACCAACCATTCTTTTAAAGGGAAAGATAACATCTATTCTCCATACATTCACAACTTAAAATTCCCAAATGGTAGGTCCCCTTGCTCCCAGTGCGCCTCTCCATTGCTCCTCCTTAAAGCTAAGTTTAATCATTCCCCCTTTTCCAACATCCTCCAAGAGGTCTTTTTTCAAGATGATTTGTATATTACTTTCAAAGTTTTGGTTTGCGATCCATCCAAGCAAAAGTCACCTTCTCATATATCTTCACATCAGATATGGTGGATGATTTGCATCAATCAACAGAAGCCACTGGCTTTCAATCTCTACAACTCTCTCTGTGCCACTGCCGCCTGATATTCTCATCTACGTATATATAGAAGAACATTTAGAATGTGATAACTAACCTCACAAAGAAATACTAGTGCTTCTTAATTATTATATGTTCTAACTAATCCGTGGACATATCACAAGCTAAAGATCTTGTGTCTATCGTACGCTTGCTTAGATATTGATTAGCTCTTACATCTATGTATTCATGTATATATTCTACAGTTTGCAGTCACCATAATGTATTTTGATAAAATCAAACAACAAAAATCGCTTTCACAGATGAAGAAAATGTTGAAGCACCATTCATACTTTTATTACGTGACATCCAACATTATTATTAGGTTAGTTTGTGATGGGTTGCCCATGACATTAAGGTTACGAATTATTGAGGTGGTTGAAGATACAATTGTGACTATATCAGACCTCATCAAATCTTAATAATAATCACAACAATCTCTAAAATTATAACACTACTGTAATTATAATTACGGCGGTGAAATAATTTAAACCCTTAGTTTATACTATTCTACAAGAAAGGGTCCAAACTGAAATGCCACTTCAGTCTTAAATCACTTGGAAGGATTACCTCCTCCATCATCTTTAATAAGATGCGAAGAGTGCAGCATAGAGAAACAAATTGCTTGAAATTAATTGCTAAACTAGTTGCTATTACATTTTTCGTAGTCCAAAGAAATAAAAATGGAAATCTATTAAAAGATCCCATTTTGGAACCGTCTTCTACTGACACAGAATGAACTGCTTTTATTGTTCGTGAGATGCTTTCTTGTCTTTATTTGAAGTTCCATACCTATATCGCCTTCAATTATTGGCAGTGATGGGGAGGTTAATCTTTTCTCCTAGAAGCCTGATAAATTTATTTAGTTGAAAGCGTAAATGGTGATGAGAGATGAAGAGATATACACTCACCATAATCAATGAAGTTATGAAAATAACAGGGCTGCTGTAATTTTAGAGTGGATCCACCTGTCTAAGTAGAAGGGAAAAAATAAAAAGGGAATGGAGCCTGTGAATTTAATAGGGCCATATAGTATAGCAGAAGTAGATACAGAACCTGTTGAAGATGAGGAAGAGGGTGTAATTCATAGGTTTTCCATACTCGTAAACTGAATCTACCCATGTAGGCTGTGGCAATATTTGGAAGGGTCTCATCAAGGATTTGTTGTTAAGATCAACAACCAATTGCATTGGATGACGTTAAACATGCTACGCATAGATGTTAGTCTTACATCATTTCACAGAATTTCTTGTTCAGAAAGCGAAGACAAGATTTTAGTCAAACTGATGGGATACAGGCCCACTCTCCGCTTCAGTTTTTAAATATTAAATGTCCTTCTCCTTGTCTAAAGCATTTTTCCTTTTTCAATTGTTTTATTAATAGTCATGGTCCTACCTCTGTTACATCTTGAGGAAGCCACGAGAAAGCACAGCAGCAGTGAGAATTATCAGAAATGACGTCTAATCTACAATAGTTGACATGAAAGAATATATTAAAAGTAAGTATTAAGGAAAACCAACATTAAGTGATCTCATTTTCGCGACGTTTCTACTTGTCCCTTTTAACTAATTAAGACACTAGTGGTTACAATCAATCCTTTTGTTCCAGACACGACATTAAATAATTAGGGATTTTTACGCATAAACACTTGTCGTTTAAACTTTTCTTTCATTTGTTTATCTTGTGCTAAGTGAAAAAGATACAAATTATCAGGACACGAATATATATATATATATATATATATATATATAGAGAGAGAGAGAGAGAGAGAGAGAGAGAGAGAGTAGTCATGTACAAAGCCTAAACATAAACGTTACAATCCTCGCACGTAAGCTCTATATATATATATATAGTAAGCATATACAAATTAAGGCTAAGCATATACGTTACAATCCTCGCTCATAAGTTAAGCTCTAGACCTTGCACACGTCCAAAGTTGCAGAGCGAAGAACCAGTAATAAAAGCCCCGTTTGCACTCGATCTAAAGGACGCAGCAAGCTTGTTTCATGATCCATAAATGGTTTATATTTAAGGGTTGAAGATAGTGTTCATTCCATTAAAAAGGCCCTTTTGTGACTTTTGTCACCCATTTTAAGATGCTAGTGCTATAGACACAAAATCGTCTCGAATGATTAGCTTAATCTAAGGAAAATCAGTTTGTAGATTACTCTTTCCCATATCATTCAAAGTATCTACATTATATCAGGAAGTAAACTAACGATTCCAGCCTCTTAAAAGTTTATTTTATGCTTTGTATCAAGGTTTTAATATTACGACTGTTACTGTAATTTGCTGCAATTGTAGCCAAATTTTTTGTAATTACATCTACATCCTTCGTAATTACCACAATATCATCTGCAATTTATAATTTTAAAACTTTGTTTTACAAGATGAAAATTTTCAAAAATTAAGCAAATCATATATTCATTTGCATTTATTAACTTCACAAAGTGTATTCCGTTAAGAACTACAAGGTTGATACCCTTTTTTAAAATAGAAATTTTCGATAAGGTAGACACACTATACACAGTAGTATTTTCTAAATAATGTCATCATAAGTTTTCTATTTTAAAAAAGGGCATCAACCATAGTTTTTTTTTCCAAATAATGTCATCATAAATTTTCTCAAACCAATCAAGAATATTGATTTTGTACAATATAATGAAAAAAATAGCAATTTATTATATTAAGATTTTTTTGGGTTTGGCTGCTCTTTTGAAATGATGGCTTTTGTTTGTATTTAATTATAAAGGTTTTAGAACTAAAATTAACTTGATATTTTTAAAGAACAATTTAAAATTATATGTAAATTATACTTTTTATCATTATTACAAAAATACAATTATTTATTTATTTATTTTGAATCACAATACCATATCTCCATTCTATCCCTGAACTTTAAATCCTCAAAAATCACATAAATGGAAGTGTAAATGTAGCTCATGGATTGGCAATTCTGAAGCAAGCTTCTAATAACAGCTGTTTGATCCAATTAATATACAATTTCAGATTAACATGACAAGCGGACAAAAACTTATGGAAGGTTGAACATTTTGGTTAATTCTCTACCTATTCAACCAGACTTGTCTACTGAGAAGAGCATCCCCAAGTTCCTTGGCATCATGTGGTATGGTGCAAGAACTATAACCCTAGACATACACATACTCTATGGCAAGCATTCAAACTAAAACTGTCTACAATGGACAAAATTGGAAAATATTTGCAAATCTAAAATTGGTGCTCTTTATGCAAAGCTTAAGCTGAATCTCAAAACCATTTGTTCTTCTCTTTCTTTTGTTCAAATAGAATATGGAAATCCACAATGGCTCTTTGTGAGATAAACAATCCTCCAACTACTTGATCTGATGTCACAGTGTGGAGTACTCAAATCAAGCATATGTATGAAGGGATTGATGGCTAGTTATGATAGCTCTTGCTTGCATGGTTGCTAGTATTTGGAATGAAACGAACAATACAACTTTCAGATCCATTACCAGTTCTTCACAAGACCTTTTTAAAGAGCACCATCAACAAAATCAGAATACATATCCACTTATACAAATGCAAGCACAAATTCAGCAATAAAACTCTTATAGAATGGAAAATCTCCTAAGCTGCTCTGATGACAATTTAAAGTTGCAAAATCAGTTTTCTTTCTCCTATTTGGTACCATTGTGATTAATCTTCATCTCCTAACAACTTTATGCTAGTTATTTGAGCCAACTTGTACTTCCATTATTTTCATTCAATGAATTACCTTTTATTAAAAAAGATATAAATTAACTTGATATTTTATACCTGTTAAGGTTTTATAGAGTCTTTATTTAATGAAATTAATTACCTTTCGAAAATCTATATAAAATTATCAAACCACAAGAATATTTGGGTTAAATCCTTATCATAAGAAGATTTTGTGTATTAACTATAAATAATCTCTCCAAAATAATTAAAATAAAAAATTTAATGATTGGTCTTTTATAAAAATAAAGATTTATAAAATAACCTAAGTTATTTAATAAATTCCTTTAATCTATAGTTTTTAAAAATATCATAACCATTCTTTATAAGTATAGTTTATCTTAGACTTGGATTGATTAAGTTTTGATCTATTAAGTTTTAGGTTAATTTGTATTGATTTAAGTATAATTTCAAACTATAAATACAAATATTTAATATTTTAACATTTTACATGAGCACAACTAGTATTTGGAGTCATAATCGGATTAATATATTAGATTCTAGTTAAAAGTAGTATTAGTAGTTTAGAGTTCCCAATTAAAGTTGTATAATAGTTAGCTTTTCAATTTAAGTGGGAATCATATGTGCCCTTATACAAAGGAGAACAAATTTA
>JANZLH020000397.1:1404285-1415204 GCA_026770325.2 Erythroxylum fimbriatum
TCGGATTAAATGGGCGGTTGGGATGGATTGCGTGGTCGTCCATCCCAACTCGTCCTTAGTATATATACTTAATGAGAAAGATTGAAGTTACGGTTGATAGGGAGAAAGGATGAGCATAGAGTCTCTAGTTAGCTATGAAAGCTACTTTAAGCTAAGGAGGGTTAGACAAAGGTTGAAGAAAACATGGTTGTCATTCATAATGATCTCCTTAAAGATAAATTATAGAGTTCTCTTTTTAAGTATCATTTTCATTTCTTCATTAAAAAGAGAAATATATTTTCTTTTCTTTTTTAATTCAAGCCTAATTTAATTTCAAATGTTTTATTAAATTTAATTCCACATTGTATAAGTTCACAACTATAGAAAGGGTGCGAGTAATGGAACTATTTACCTATAATTATTATGCACATATCTATTTAGAGTTACTTTAGAATACCTAAATTCTTAAATAAATAGAAATATAAATATATGCAATGACTAATAATTCGTAAAGAGTTAGTTACCAAACTTCAAAATAAAATTACAAAATTTAGAAATATTTGATGTTATTTTTCTTACCAAAATCATTCACAATATGATTAAATTTATATAAAATTATGTAAAAAGGTTAATAATACTAACCTTACAACGATCTATAAAAGTGCAAGTCTAGATTAATCTAACAAAGATTTTATTTTGCACTTTATAAAATCACAAGTTTAAAAGTAATTAGTTATAAGTTGGTTAATACTCAAGTTTTATAAGCTTACAAGCTATTTAATCTTTTCATTCCTTGATGTAAAAATTTGATACCCACCTTATACAGGGAATTATAATCTCCCATTCATAAGCCCTTTTCCCTCATCAAGTCCTAAAACCAATATCTATATTATGATTGGCAAAAATAGTGACTATGACAACAACAACAATAAGGAATTATGAAATGGCAAACTACCTTTTAGGGATAAGTGTAGCAAGTTGTCTAATCTAATTTCTAAGTTATGGATGAAAGCTTTTTAGTTTCATAAGGATGATTCAGTACTTTAGAAGTGAGCCGTGGATGCTATAATGATATTTATCATGATCTCTTTAAAACTTAAATTCCCTTTTGACTTCTATTGCTATTGAAATCTGAGTAAAATCCCTCGTCCTTTTTATCCTTGATTTTCCCATAAAAATTTAGGATGAATTCTCCATTATAGATTGTAAGTGTTAATATAGGAGTTATTTTGAAATTGATTCCCCATAAAATTAATTGGTTTTATAGACTATCCTATATTGTTATGCATATGAAATTCATGGTTGGAGTGTCCGCCACCACAAATATCATATATCATCACTTAAGTCGATTAAGCTACTAAATCATAATGTCGATCTTGTTGCCCAAAGTTTTTAGTTTCTCCTATAAGTTATCATCACATCGCCATTATAAATACCACTTGATTTTGGTTTTAACCTCGGATTCCCTTACTAATAATTATTTGTGGAAATATTTTAAATAAGCTATTGTAATTTTTAAAGAGTTTTAAAGATATTAGCTCCACTTGAAGATGCATCAATCAACTACTTAGATGGATAAGTCAACATTTTGTGAATTTTTTGAATTTTCAATACTAAATTGAGTTAATTATTTCGGTTATTTGTTAATAGCTCCATTTATCTCTCCTGCCTCTTATATGATGTATCACTCTCTATTTATTAAATGGAGAATATCTCATTCTTGAGTTTTGCTATTCATCTTAGGGGAAAATACTTGTCTAAAAATTTCTTAGCAAGCCTATTCTAGGTATTAATGGATCCAGAAGGGAAAAATTTTGGCCAATATTTTGCTTTATTCCTTAATGTAAAAAGGGAATAACCTTAAATAAATGGCATCTTTCAAAACTCCATTAATTCTAAAAGTATCACAAGTCTATAATAAGTTGGTAATGTGTGCATTTGAGTCCTCATCAAGAAAGTCATTAAAATTATTGAACCATTTGAAATATGTTAGGTTAGATCTCAAAATTATTAGTCTATAATTATGGCTTAATAATGATAAATTATATCTCAATGAGTGATGGTTTAGCATACTCCCCTATAATATGGTTTCCTCCTTATCTCATTATTGTATCTGATAGCTATATCCTTAAAACTTATAATTAACTTCAGATTCGTAGGTTTCTCTCCCTTATATTCTAAATGGCAGTCCTTTTGATCTCTAGATTTAGCTTAAGCAGTAGGTTAGAACTAATTCTGGTAATAATCCAAGATACATAAATCTTAAAATTGTATAAACATCATAAGACGAAGAAATGAAGTTCTAAAACAAATAATGCAAAAGAAAAAGAAAATTTGAGTAAATTAATAAAAATAAAGCATTGTCAATTTACCAATCCCTGATAATGATGCAAAAACTTGACTATGATGTGTTTCCAATAAAAAAAATACTAAAGATCAAATAGATAAGTGCACTTATCATTCTTATAGTATAGTTTAGTGAATACGAGTGTGGATCTTACAAGGACTACAAGTACCAGTAATAACTTCTTTTCATCATCTAATCTAACAAAGTGAATGACTAACTTATCTAAACTCTTAAAACGTCCATATAATGGGCCACTATGGTATTTCCCTTTATGAGTTTTGGTAGACAAAAAAGTAGCTTATCTAAAAGAGAGGAGACTCCTATAACCTAATTCCTAAAGAGCTTTCTGGTTAAAGGGTTTGGGATAGAAGAAGCAATGGTGTTAAGCTTAGTTTGCAAAGTAAAGGAATGACGGGCTAGAAGATGAAGAAGGTATGATAGTAGGGGAACTGAAACTTCTTGTGTTAATGCTTTTTAAAGAAATAGGAAGGAAAAAAGCCAAAAGAGGGAAAGTTTTATGATTCAAACTAAAGGTCAGATCAGAAGGAGTCACTGAATTTGACATTATGCTAAAGTAGCAAAAATTTTGCATTAATAGGAAAGATTATTTATACAAAAAAAATTGTTCCAAAAAAGGAGAAAAGTGCAGGAAAGAGAAAACTATAAGCTAAGAGCTAAAAAATATATTAGTTAAAGCCAAAGGTTAGAGGAGAAAATTGATTTTGCAAAGAGAAATAGAAAGACGGAAGTTCGAGCAGAGTAAAACCAAAAACAATAAACAAATTGGAATAAAGACAAAATTTGAACCAAAAAAATTGAAGAGAACCAAAACAGTACTAGTTAAGAGAACATGAATAAAAATTTAACAGATAAAACTAAGGAGAAAAATTAAAATTGAAATTAGAAAGTTGTTTTAGGTAGAAGATGCTAAAAGAAAATTAGGAAGAGGTAGGCAATGATTAGAGAGAAGTGGCATCTTCTTTTTTTTTCAATAATCAGATCTAAAGGACGTTATTATGAATAAATTATTAATTAACTTTTGTTTAAAGTTCAATAATTTTTATATATAGTCTGAAAGCAGTTTGTGTTGAATAACACTTCAAAATCTGACTACCTTTTTTTTAGGAATAGTTAATAAGTGGGTTGATGAGTATGCTTTGTCTTTTGGTATTTCTTCTGTTATGGTTTGTGAGATAATGGATGAACATTTACACTATTCAAAGGCATGTTTCCCACTATTTACTTCACTTGTAAGCCTATATATTAGGCCTTGATGTACCTATTTTTTTTTCAATGCAATGAAAAAATAAAAGACTTTCTTTCTCATAATACCTATGCTCTTTCTACTTATTTATATTATTTACTTTATTGCCCAACAATTTTATAGTATTAGAGCAGTTGAGAGAGGAAGAGCACAGGCAGCCTTGTTTCCCTCTCCCGTAACCAAATCAGGTCCATTTTAAAAAGGAGATATCAAAGATCAATAGGCGGCATTAGTAAAGTAAGAGTGAGAATTAAGGTCAGCCTATAAGTGAGAGAAACAAAAACTCAAGCCATTAGTTTTTCTTTCCACCTAACAAACCAGAGAGAGCTAACAACAATGTCAAACACTAGTGAGGAGAGAGAAAATTCGATCATGGTAACAAATGGCACTACAACAAAATCACAGTCGCTAATTCCAATTTTTAAAGGGCTAAATTATCATTTCTAGAGTTTGAAAATGCAGACCATGTCTAAGTCTCAAGAACTTTGGGACTTGGTAGAGAAGGGGTTTAAAGATACCAATCTAGAATAACCTAACCAGCAACTAAGGGACAACCGAAAGAGGTCTTCAAAAGCCTTGTTCCTCATTCAGCAAGCTCTTGATGATAGTATTTTCTCCATGATGTGCAGTATGTTCTCTCTCTAGTTCAAAATCTTTTAAGTGTTGCATAGTTGTTGATTGAGGTTACTTTCTTATATTTGATAACGATTCTAGTAACATTCATAAAAAGAAATATGGTAGGTAAATTTTTTATGTTTAAATGACCTTAGATAGAATGTTTCCATTGGATGTATCACTTGGTGGTGAAAGTTATGCCTTGGCTACTAAGGAAAGTGCATAAGCTAAGTTATGGCATTTGAGGTATGGTCATTTGAATATCAAAGGATTACAATTTTTAGACAATAAAGGCATGGTTGTTGGGTTGCTTAAGATTGATAATCTTGGCTTTTGTGAAGGATGTGTGTATCGAAAAAAAGCAGGTCATCATTTCTTGTAAGTAAGGCCTGGAGGGCCTCAACTTACCTTGAACTCATATATATTGATTGTGTGGTCCCATATCAGTTGAGTCCTTAGGAGGGAGTCGGTATTTTTTTGCTCTTTATTGATGACTACAGTCGTATGAGCGGGGTATATTTATTAAGATTCAAATTTGAAGCTTTTGAAAATTTCAAGAAATTTAGTCCTTGGTAGAGAAGCAGAATGTGTGTCAGATTAAGACACTTTGAACAGATCGAGGTGGTGAGTTTGTTTCTAATGAATTCAATATTTTTCATGAGGAGAACGACATACATGGAGAACACACAACACCTTATACACCGAAGCAAAATAGTGTGCTAGAATGGAAAAATCATACCATTATTGAGATGGGTAGAAGCATGATGAAGGCAAAGAGATATCCCATAGCATGTTTGGGCAGAGGCAGTGGCTACAACAGTCTATATCCTGAATATCTCTCCGACAAACTAGTATACAAATGTACTCCATATGAGGCATGGAAAGGTCCCATGCCCAAGGTAAGTCACTTGCAAATTTTCGGTTGTGTAGCATATACTTTGGTTAAATCTCGATCTAAACTTGATGAAAAATCATAAAAATGTGTTTTTGTAGGCTATAGCACTTAATCCAAGGCATATAACCGATATAATCCTGCGAGGGACAAGGTGATTGTTAGTAGGGATGTCAAATTTATTGAAGAACTACGTTGGACATGGGAGAAAAGCAGCGAAGTAGCAGCAACAGTACCCCGCAAAAGACACTCCTGCAATGACAGAAGCATATAAACCAACAATTCTAAAAACTCATTATGGTGGCACTAACTCTCTTGTATCTCTAGCTAGTAACTCAATTTTTTCACTAGGCAGCATTCCTACTTCACACAGTAATAGTAGCAATTCATCATCAACAAGCTTCCAGTCCAACTCTACATATGATCTCACTCCAAAGAGGTTTCGATCGTTGGCTGAAATTTATGAAAACTGTAGCTTTGATTTATATGTGACAGAGAACATTCTTTGAGGAAGCTACTGAAAATGAAGAATGGTAAGCACAAAGGGAGGGGAAAATGAGGGAAATTGAGCACAATCAAACATGGGAATTGGTTAATTTCTTAAAGGAGAAGACTCCTATTAGATTGAAGTGGGTGTTCAAAATAAAGTTTCATGCAAATGGTAGCATACAGATGTTCAAAGCAAGGCTTGTGGCTAAAAGATATGCATAACATCAAGGTATTGACTTTGATGAAACCTTCTCATCTATTAATTGCTCACTTTGAAACGATGAAAATTCTTCTATCTCTAGCAGCTAGATTGAAATTACCTGTTTATCAATTTGATGTGAAGTTTGCATTTTTAAATGAGGAATTAGAAGAGGAAGTTTATGTATGTCCACTTAATGGCTCTGTTGTTAAAGGGCAAGAACAAAAAGTCTACAAGCTCAAAAAAGTTCTTTACGGTTTAAAATAAACACCGCGGGCATGGTACAAAAGAGTTGACTCATATTTCTTAAAAAAGGATTTGTTACGAGTAATAATGAGCCCATGTTGTATATAAAGAAGCATGATAATGGTAAATTCTTGCTGCATTTATACGGATGACATGATTTGTGAGATGGTGGATGATCGTTTCCATCATTCAGGGCCACGTTTCCCATTATTTACTTCATTTGTAAGCCTATATATTAGACCTTGATGTAGCTGTTTTTTTTCAATGCATTAAAAAAGTAATCTGCTTTCTCTCCCGTAATACCTTTGTTCTTTCTACTAGTTTCTATTCTTTACTTTATTCCCCGACAGTTCGAAGATCCTATATTTGGCTGGAATACTTAATAATATTATATTGAATAGTCTACGTTATTAATTTTAAAAATTATCGGTTCTGGCATCAAGTATATACGTCTGTTTGCACCAGCTGTCCACCGAAACTTGAAGCTAATTTATAGATGTTACGAGGAAACTTCACGAAGAAAGTATCGCACAGAGATTTGTGATGTACAATGAGATCTCAACAACGTCATCGTTACATTGCCACAAATCAACAACTCGATCAGATTGAAAATGCAGCAAAACGGACCCTGGAAAACAAAACGATGCGAATATCAAAATATCTACATTAGAAGAGTGATGATCTGCGAGGTCAAGCATTTCATTATACAAACTTGTTATGCCTCTCTCAAGCAGGCTCTTCTCTGGGAATGATGGCGGTTGATCAAAGAGGCTCTCGAAAGAACAGAAATCATGGAGTGTACGGCCCTTGCTGCTATTCTCGACTTTACCTGACCCCTCTTCGGAGCTGGCCTTCTTTTGTTCTTGAAGCTTTTGTTGAGTGCAGCATATGCGATAGCACTGATCCTGCTATTCATGGTTCAATATGCTCAACTTTTCCTCACAAGATAAGCGCTTTTATTTGAATGGCAACTCCGTAGGGATGTTGAGTGAATTGCTTCAGCTTGCGTTCTCTGGCTATATATAGTGCATCATATGGTAGTCAAGATACTTGTTTATGAATGATGTGAGAAAGAAGACAAAAATTTTCCCGAGGTTGCGTGAGGGTGGGAGGCAATGCCAGCTAGCTAAATTGTCCGGCTGTAGAAAATAATATATTTGTCTCAAATTGACATGTTGCATTGATTACATAATTTGGTCAATGTTTTGGCTGATTAAATATATCATAAAGAGTTGAAGTTTTGGATAATTAATTCTACGTGCGGGATCGATTGGTAAGTCGTAGGAGCTTTCTTCTGTTGGACTACTAGACTTCATATCATACAAGAATAATATAAAAAACGCATGATCCCGAAGGATGTTAGGTACTTAGGTTTGGTTTCTTGATTTCTTTCTTTTCGCTGTTTATTGATAGATCTTGTTTGTTAGTAGCAAATTGAAATCTTGGCTGGGTCGTCCTGGGCATCGGTTTTAATATTTACTAAAATGCCCTAGCTTTGAGGGAAACTTCCCGGGAAATGTTAAGTTGCCATACCTCTGCCAACAAGTCAAGCCACCTTTGTCAATTGTGTGTCTGAAATGTCTACTTGTTTCCTAGCTACATGCCCATGTACGTAGTTCCCTAGTCTTATATAATGGAGCAGGTAACAAGGATAATGAATCTAGGGACATAGCAGATAGGAAATTACAAACTTCAAAGTTTTCTTCTTACAATAAGTCTGAATTTCGGAAATATCCCGTTATTTTTTTCGCAGATTGACCTGTCGTATCCATTAATGTCAAGGTAGCAAGTGAGGTAAAATCGCTTATTTGAGCCTGTAAGATTTGGTTTATGAAGCTTGTTTCTCTATTTCTTTATCTCTTTACCCTTCCGAAGCTGCCAAAACAAGGATCTGTCTCTGTTTATCTACAACATGTGCCGCATCTCTCATTGCGAAGAAACTTGAAAATAATATTGGTAGGATTCTTTACTCTTTACTGTCCATGTGCCGCCGTCTCTTCTTGAAAAGAAACTTGAAAATAATGTTTAACATAGCGACACAAGTGTTTGGGCTCTAATATCCTTCTAACAAGTTGAGAGAATCTTACAACGATTGTAAAGAAAGTTAAAACAAGAGTGTTAACTTTATTAGAGCTTAAGTCTATTTATAATAAGTTACATTTTTGTAATTAAATTCTAATTTCAATTAAACTTTAAATATAATTATAAATAATTCTAATTAAATATAAGTTATGCTCAATAAGATTTCATATCTCATATTGATCCTTATTTATTAAGTATCACATATTTAATTATAAAGTTTTTCAAAATTTACAATCAAATTCAACTTGATTAAAATATCTTTGATTTTTTCAACTCATTCTTTATGTGTAACTCAAGTTTTTAAATATATTGGCAATAGATACAAATAATAACCCTAAATTATATTTAGGATTAAATAAATTACACTATTTTAATTTATATTTAATTCTCTAATTGAATTATATATATATATTACACTCTTTTAATTTATATTTAATTCTCTAATTAAATAATTTATCTATATATATATATATCAAGATTGTCATTTCTAGTAATACATCATGATTATTCACATATTTAAGAATATCAGAATGATTTTGACTAGCCTTTCTGTATATGATTTTTTCTTATAATTTAATCATTTCATCAGATAACACTAAAAAAGAACAGACTATATTAGCTACTTTTTTTTGGTGACAAATTGAAAATCGGACGATATATCATTTCATTGCAAAAAGTCTCAAATTTAGAGATGTTTAAGTAAATCATTGGAAAAGCAGGTTATTAATTTGGCAACGATTTTCAAGAGTTGTCATTAAAAGTGGCCAATTTTGTCACGGTTTACTCATATTGTCACCATCGACCCTTTAGCGACGATTACGTAAAACGTCAGTAAGTATTTGAACTTTTTGCAACAAATGTGTAATTCGTCGCCAGATGTGGACTTTTGGAAACTAAATCTTTAAATCGTCACAAAAGGTGCAGATTAAAGAATTACGTATTAATATTTTTAATTTTTAATTTTTTAACGTTAAGTGTGCTTAATAATCATAAGGTTAATTATAATTGACATTTATATATGATTTTTCATATTTTTTACTAATGTTTTCTTTTTAAATTTGTTTAAATAAATAGTTAATGCATAAAAACTCCATAAATTTTCTTTTGGAAATTAAAAGATAAACATACCTAAAATTTAACATATTAATAAGATTAAATTCTAATAAATTTAAGTTGACTATTATTTTTAATCATTAATTTTTATTAAAAATAAAATAATAATACATAAAAATTTGAAAATAGTAAGCAATATTATATAATGATGTATATAGCTACATAGTAAAAGACTGTAATTAGAAGTTTAACAATTCTTACAGACATAGAACAACAAGAATAACATCAACACCTAGTATGAATCTCACTGATACGCGGGGTCTAGGAGATTCAATAGTACGCAGCCTTTCCCCTAACTAGTAGAGAGTTTGTTTCCAAAATTCTAGCAGACGTAACAATAAATAATGTTTCATGCATATTCCATCGAAAAGGAAATGAAACAATTATCTTTTTGAATTCTAAATGACATGAGAGTCGGTAAAGATAAATGAGTTTACTATGTTTAGGTTCCCAAGAAGGGTCCTTGTATGTTCGAAGGTATCAATTGAAAATGTCAAAGATCTTCCCTCAGGTGTTGGGTTATTGACACCTTCTTCCAACAGCCTCTTGGCTATAGCTAAACTTGTAGAGGATACAATGAACAAATCCCTAGATGCAGCATAGATCACTGAATTAGATGAACTACCAGTGCAATCCGTTTGACATAGGACATAATTAGTATGAAACTTAAATAGCTAGTTAAATGAAACTGTATTACGAAGCCAAATTAAAACACATTCATACCTGATTGAGCAGACATAGTCATTAGAATCAACGATTGATCAAAATCAACCAATTGCCCTAATCTTGTACCAGTCCTCGAGATATTGCCACCGTTTCAATTTTCATCTATGTTCTCTTGAAGATTGGATTAAGCTTTACACAAGAAATAATATATACAATCAAACATTCATCTAATAGCTTACTATGATGCAAATAAGATACAAATAATTAAGGAAGAGAGGTAATTAAGATGATACTAAAAACCATGAAGAAGGAACTCGGCCATGGAAGGCAAGCGGTGATTAGTGTATGATGACAAAATATCTGCATCGATTTTTTCTACACTAGGTAGAATTTTCCCACATTCTTTCCATCAGAGCTCATTTCCGCCATTGGAAGCCAATCTCCATGTAAACATTCCTTGATGAATTGACATTACAAGAAAAATACCTCTTCAGCGACGTTTTAAAAACGTCACAAATGTTAAAAAAACGTCGTATATTGTTATTTGTGACAGTTTTAAAAACGTCACAACAAACGTCGTTGAAGGTGGAGTAAGGAAACGACTTCGGCGACGTTTTATGGAAAACGTCGAGGAAACTTTGCCGATTCAACGACGTTTTGGAAAACGTCATAAAAGGTGGAGGGAATGGGTGACGTCTGGAGTAAACGTCGTGGAAACCTTGAAGCTTTATGCAATGTTTATTAGACGTCGATGTAGGTTGACAATCGGTGACGTTTGGGATTAAACGTCGCCGATTATTAATTAGTAAATTTATTTATTTAAATATATTTAAATAAATTTTCAATTTAATATAATAAAATTTGTGTGATTCATTCGAAAATAATATTAATTGTGAGAATTATTAAAAATAAATTTGAATTTTTATTTGAATCTGAATATGGTTTTAAAATTTAATTTTAATTGAATTATTATTCTGATTTAATAATTAATATTTGAAAACAAATTTATTAAATCTTATTTATTTAA
>JANZLH020000397.1:1418281-1428683 GCA_026770325.2 Erythroxylum fimbriatum
AGGAAAATTTTGTAATTTAGAATCATTGTAAGCATAAGCATTCAAATTGTATCGTGTGTATTTCATATTTCATATTTCATATTTTTGGCTTGTGACTCTCTAATTTTTTTATTGTTCGATGTTCTTTTATTGTGGGCACGCCACCATTATGGGATGACAGGCTCCGTTTTGTCTCCGAATGTTTGGTATCAGAGCGACTAGGTTTTTCCTAGCTCGGAATGTATAATGTTATGCATTAGTAGGCTCTGTGATTAATTAGTAGGCTCAGAATGTATAATGTTATGCATTCTCTCTTACTCTCTCAAGAGTTCTTGTTTTTGCTAGCATAAAGAAAGAATTCTAGCCATCTGCTAGTGAGGTTTCATCCTTCTATCTTCGTGTGGACTTTCATTAGAGATGGTCTATGTTGATCGTTTTGGTTTACGACAACCCAACGCAGAGAAGATTAAAGAACGAAGGAGATTGTTATAAAGTTATATAAACGTCTTACATTTCATGTTTGTGTTTTTCTATATCTATATGCATGAGTTGTATGGTTTTTAAGGTTCCATTTTATTTTTGCTGCATATATTTGATATATATTATGTGTGAGATGTTTGACCAGAACATAACACTTACCACTTCCTATCACGGTAAGGTCCCTTATTCCAACTTACTTTGATATTAAAAATCACTTGTATAAGGTCATTCTGCATCATGATGAACCAAGCTCAAATATCAAGAATTAGAAACTGAGCTTCTACTGACTTCTCCTTCATTCTAGGTTGTTGCCGTATCAATCTTTATACTCTTTGTTACCAATTCCTTGCTGTTTTGGGGGTGAAGGGTCTTGTTAGATTGATTGAATTTAGGTTTGGGAACAATCATTGAAACGGAGGTGATCTAGATATTGATTCTAGGTTGTTGCCGTATCAGCTGCAGACTGGTAATCATCATCACCAATTTACCTTAGTTTCGTGCATGCATGTGAGGTTTGGCATGTTACAAGTAGCAATGCATATTAACCTAGGAATCATTCGACCAAGGCCTAATTGCTTCTAAAGTCTCTAGGAAAGAGCTAAATCTTGATGAAAGTCCTTAAGATATTTGTATGTTAGAAGCTGCTCTCTGATATTATGGACTACAACTTCCTTGACTTTGGTTGAGGCTCTCTCCTTATCCTGAAGTCTTCTTTCATTGCATTCTATCTATAACTCCTTTATAAAAGATCCCATAACAATTAAAAAAGTCGTTGAGTTAGATCTAGGTAGGCTATTTGGTTAATATAGCTTATGAAACAAAGAATGCCTATATCATTTCCATGTTAATGAAAGTGATAAAAATGTGGTCTTGAATAGAAAATCAAAGTAAAGTCAGGATGTATATATCATGAAGGTCACACGTAAACAAAAGACAATGAGATCAATATAGATGTATCAGTTTATAAAGGCTAAAAATCTCACTGGCTTGTGTTTACCACTAGTTAGTACTCTTCTAAAGATAATGCATATTGTCCAATCACAAGAGTAAAAGTACATGCTCAGGTTGCCATGAATTTTTCTGGTCAATTCACTCTCTAATTATGACTATATAGTCCTAGAAGCAATAGAAAAAGAGAAAATGTTTATTTGTTTGTTTGATTCTCTCTCTCTTTATTTTTTTAACATTTAAAAACATGTAAACAACAAACAAACTTTCAAACACACATGCATATAAAAAAAATGTAAAATGTAAAGGAAAAGAAATGAACTTCCCTTCGGTTGCCTCCTAAGAAGCCCCTTTGTTATTATCGCTGGCTCGACTCCATACTTTCTTCCTTTTGTGACAAAATTATGATCTTCGGGTGTCACAATTTGCACTTTCTCCACTTGAGGATCTTCAAGATAGGGCCTAAGTTGATTACCATTGATATTCAACATCTTCCCTACCTTCAAACTTTTAATCTCTATTAACTCCCCACACTCTTCGAATATCTCGAATATCTCTTCACCCTTTTCTTCCTTGTCCAATTTCCCCAACTTGCTAGGTAAAGTGAAAGATTAGTCGTGATAATAATTATGGACTTAGTACTCACCTTTGACCTAAACAATATATCCTTTTCTCCTTCGAGCTCCTTCTCCACTTCTTATACACAAGCAATTCCTTGCGTAGTTCTCTTAAGATTCTCAAGCTCCTTTCCACTATGTAAGGTCTCTACACCAATGTCCCTTAAGTACACCTTCGGTTAAGATAGTTGGTTCTCTTCACTCTGTGGTTCCAAGTGGTTGATCCATCTGATCCATCTGACGCATAAAGGTTGGGAATCAAAACATTTTATCTTGCTAAAATAATTTTACATCTTGTTGGAACCGTTTTACATCCTTTTGGAATTGTAAAGTATTAGTCACATAAACATTAACTAATTCTTCTAGATATGTACTTGAGTTTTGCTACCTCTCCAAATTTTGGATGCTAAACCTTGTATCTTGTGAAAATTGCCTTACATCCTAGTGGAAATGTAGAGTATTAGTGGCAAAAACATTTGCTAATTATTCCAAGGATGTAGCTAAGTTGTAACAAAAAGCTTCTGGTCTATGTGGGAAGTATTGTGTGTCCTGCAGCTCATTTAGGAAGTAGTCTTGCTGGCTATGACTGCTTCAAACTTGGTTATAGGATTGGGAATATGGATTATGGGAAAATTTTCCATCAAGAGCATTGATAGTATCCAATAGTGACATGCTCCGTTCCATGTATCCTTTTTACACACAACACTAGACAAAAGGTGAAAAGAATAAAGAAATAATTGAAAAGAAACTAGTTATAAACAAATATGTATACAACACTAATTGAAATCAAAAACAAAAACTAAAGCACCAAACTCCCGGGCAACGATGCCAAAAAATGTGGTAGTTTATCCTAACACTAGACAAAATAATTAGACTTAAAACTATATCTAGTGATGAGTCTAAGTTGATCCCATAGAGAGTGTATGTAAAGTTTTTGTAATGAAAATAATTGTTATTTAGGTTATAAGGGGGGGGTTTGATTTCAAATAAGAAAATAAAGTGAAACTAAACAAACAAAAGTAAATTAAATCAAACAATATAAAAATGAGAAAAGCGATTAATGCACTAGAGATTTGACCATCGATTCAATCTCGACCTACACATAATTAAACATATTTCATTGAATTGTTATTTCCACACCTCTCTAAGAACTATTAATCGTAGGTTAACAATAAGCTCTGTTAGCCCCGGTTTCCCTTTAGTTCATGTTTAATTAAAACAAGCTCTTTAATTAAAGCTACTTATCAGAAAACCTAAAATAAGCTCTCTAGATTTAATCGGAGAGTGCATTATGAGTTAGTAAAATAGATAATCAAGGCAACAACCACATAAGCTCCGTTCATTTGACCAAGGTTACATTATCTTTAATGATTCCACACCATTAGTTGCCATAAATGAATCTCAAACACAACAATTACATATTGTATTCGATTTTAGCAATGGGGTTCATACGTAAGCAATCTAACGAGAATGAGATTAAAGATTATTTATACATGAAACCCAAATCTATAAACATAGGATAACATAATCAATCCTTAGAGAGAGAAAGAACAACAGACATAACGAGAGAATGCCCAAATTTGTTCGTTGGTGTCAATATCACCTTCGAACCGATGTCGAAAAGCTTACCCCTCATAAGTCTCTAAAGGAGTCGTGATCTGCTCCTCATTTGTGTCCCAAAATGATTCATTCACACTCTACTCATTTTGATGGCAACACGTTCTATTTATAGTGAAAATTAGGTTTTGGGTGTCCAGGTGTCAAAAGTTATGACCATGAGACTTTGAGTTACAACCGTGAATGGCCTCTTTAAAGATCATGGCTGTGACCATGAAGTTAAGTGTCATGGATTACATTTATCAACAATCAAGCACATATTAGATATGTTTAAGATCAAAAGTTTTGACATAAGGTAGAGCCAAATGCTGCCCTTTGTGAGCTATGTATGGCTCTATCATTAATGATTAATGATAAATAAGATAATTAAAACTAAACTCATATTCATTCTTATTAAGTAATGAAAGAAATTACCCTTGTAAATAAGGCATATCAAATCTATCTAATATACTTCTTATATCTTGAATTGAATGTTCAAAACTCATTCTAAGATTCATTCTAAAACTAAAAAATCATTCAAAATCAAGCATTCTCATATTTCTAGAATTGAATTTCCATTTAAAATTTATTATAAAAATGTTGTTTAGTTCTTAATTAAAAATACATTGCATCTAATATTTGATGACAAGTAAATGTCATCATTTATAACAAGTATTATGAATAGTTAATAGACATACTCATTTCTCTTTGTACTTTTATGTCCTTGACATTGTTATACTTTGTATCAATTTATTTAATTTGATATTGATATTTGAGCTCTTTAGTCCTACCTTTCAACATACTTGCTTATAAACAATATAGTGTGTATGAGATTACAATTTTCTTCAAAATAAGGAGCCATCTTTATCTCTCACCCTTTTTGTGGAATTCATGCATACGACGTATTACTTCAGTGCTTACCTTTATCAATCGACATCGTAAAAATGGATTGTTGTCTTGTATATATAGTTATTCAACTATCTGCTTGATATATTTGTAACTTATAATAGTAACAAAGCTTTTCTTGAAAGATATTTAAAAATATTAATCATAAACAAGTATACAACCTTATACATGTTTTTCATTTTGACTATGGTTGAAAGTCATTTTTTTTCAATTGATAAACTACATATTACCACTAGCTATCAAAAATATCATTAAAATAAAATGATAAAATTACATATTTATCATTAAATCTTTTAACATAGACTCATTGGACTCTTTTAATCATACAAAAATCCTATGATGTTGTTATAGCACTAATGTAATATAAATTTTACTTCAAGACTGTGTTAGACCATAGATTGACTTTAATAATTTAAGTATATAAAGCTTTTGGCCCTTTTGACTGAAATCTAATGGTTGTAGCATATAGATTCCTATATCTAGGTCTTTATTTATGATCATAGTCTTTACATCTATTTGATGTATATTAAAACCCATTCCAACTACCAAGAATTAGTGAAACTGATGAAAACATAACAATAAATAAAAATCTCCTCTTATAATCAATCTCTTTCATTGTGTATTCTTTTTCCACTAGACATGCTTTGCATATTTTAATGGTGCCATTAGTTTTTACTTAACATTTGAAAAACTCATTTGTTCTTGATTGCTTTATGTCCTTTTAGAAGATCACCCCAAGTCTTATACTTAAATCAAACTTATTGAAGTTTATTTTTCTTTATTGCTACATCTTATTCATCCTTAGCAATACTAGATAGAGCCTTTTTGTATTCTTTAGCTCAATTTGTTATGGAACTACCATAAATTTTATTCCTTTTAACTCCAAAAATTGTATGAGGAATAATCTGCTCATAATATGGACATAATGAAAATTTTGAGAACCATATCTTTGTATTCATATTGCTCCACTCTAAAGAGGTAGTAGTAAAGAACTCCCACTAGGTTACAATTGCCATTAATTATAAACTAAATTTTCATCTCTTAAATTTCTCTGACTTAGATGATAATATATCTAATTGATCTTACCTTATAAGATCATTTTAATTCATTCTCTCATATAGTGATAAGTTTTGAACTATCATTTCTTGCTTTGGAAAATCATTCTCTAAGAATGTGATATCCCATGATGCAAATTCAATCACTTATTTATTTCCGTGTTCACCTTTGAATATATACTCTTTGGAATGTTCAAAATATCTTTTAAAGATATCCTTTTTCCCTATGGGACCTAAATTCCCAAACTTATAAAAGGAAAAATGAATATAGGTAGCATACATGTTCTTGAAAATGTAAATATGCTAAATTAGGTCTGTTACCTTTATATATCTCATATGGTGTTTTAAGATATGATTTAATAAGCACTATGTCCACTTTATATTTGATCATCAATGACATAACAATTCAATAGGTGATAGGAAAAATTTCATGTGCCATTATAAATCTAATCATTTTAAGAAGAGTTTTATTTCTCCTCTATACCCATCAACTTTGATGATGGACTCATATAATTATCATTGTCTATCTATTTAGTTTTCATCACACAACCTCTTGAATTGATTAGATAAGTCTTCTTACACTTGATCAATTATTGAAATTCTTTATCTATTGGTGCGTTTCGAACACACCAAAAATATTTACACAATTGCACTTGTAGCACCTTTATAACTTATGCTTTCTAAGAACATGGGTTCTCTTAGTTCTCCCCCTTAAACTACTTCTCCTTTTCTTCCTCTCCATTTATCTTAGTGTTATCTTATTATTTATTTTTTTGGGCCTCGACATTTCTTATTTATTAAAGGTCATTTTTGTAATCTTAATCAGAATAACCTTCCTCCTAGCTCTTTCTTACCTTTTTTGTAACAATATTTTAAATTTCCCCTATCAAGCTAGTTTCTTGCCAAACCTAGTAACTTATCCTAGTATTTAGTTTGATACTTTGGAAGAATTTCTGCCATTACTCCCCTTTTCAACCCATATTATCAACTCTTGCTTCCTCCACCTTCTCCTCCTCTTTGTACCCTAGTTCGAAAGTTGATGGGTCCCCTTCCCACTATAGGAGCTAGAAACAAGTAGTTGGGGACCATTCTAACCTTTCTTTACACTACTTTCCTCTAAAGGAGCAAAATGGGAAGACCATTACTGTGCTTGATTTAGAAATTCTAAAGTTGGGAGGCTACTTTAGTTAGGTTCTTTATAGATCAATGACCTGCATATCCTGTTATCCAACATTAGGCATAAATTTAGTGGAAGAAGAAGGGGATCATTGAGGTACTTCTCTCTACAATCTACTTTTGTTTTCTTTCATTTTTAAACCTAAAGCTCTGAAGGTTGTAGAAGAGGGTCCTTACATATCTCCTAACTTCCTTTATTTCTTCAAGTTTGGTAGCCTAGGATAAGATTGGAAATAATTAAAGTTAAAATGTGGCGAGAGAGATGAGCGATAGCGAGAGCGAGAGAGTGGCGAGCTGAGACACCTATAACTTCAGAGAGAACAGATGAGTTTTGCCCTCACTCTATGGCTTCCTCTGTTTCTCCTACCCTAACCTGTAACCCTTGTAACCCTTTTAACCCTTCTTCTGTCCATTAACCTAGTTCCCACAATAAGACCTCTTTCTCTAACCCTAATCGAAACAAAAACATAGACCCGAATATCACAGACCTCCCCCCGAAAAATGCTCCAACTCCCAAATCGCCCCCCTCCATTAATCGAACCCATAACACCTCAGAGACAAAAACCCCTTCAGTTCAAAAGACTTTGGTACCAAAAACATCCTCACACCCCTTGGAGGTAAAAACTTTGGAGAACATCAAAACATAGAGGTCCGTAGTCTCGGAAGAAATGGAGGATTTCTCGAAAGATAAAGCTCTGACCTACTATCCTCTTGAGGTCAAAGAGGACCAGATCTACGTCATGCCACCTCCAAAGTTAGCGAAGAAAGGAGTGGCGCTATTCAGACAAACTCTGATAGGTTTCTTCATCGGTAAGCGACCTGCTTTTCCTGTGGTTTAGAGAGCACTAGCAAAGTCTTGGGCAAAGTATGGGCTTAAGGAAACTTTAATAACGAGCTCTAATAATTTCCTGTTTAAGTTCGACTTAGAGATAGGACTAAATATGGTTCTGGAAAAGGGGCCTTGGCATATCCAAGGTAAACCCTTATTTTTGAGAAAATGTTGTCTGAATGGTGGGGAGAAAGATGAAGTTAGGTCAGCTCCGGTGTGGGCAAGATTTTACAATATACTCGTAGAATATTGGAACATAGAAGGGTTGGGATGAATAGCAAGTGCTGTAGGAAAACCTTTACTCATGGATACTCAGACTGCTAGGATGTCTAGAATAGTGTATGCAAGAATGTGTGTGGAGTTAGAATTACAGCTGAGTTGGCCTTCCTCTTTCCAACTAGCCATTTACAATGAAGAAGGGAATATAAACTTTAAGGAAATTAAGATCGAATACAAATGGAAACCAGAGAAACAAGCATAGAAGAAGGAATGGGCACCTACATGGAGGTTGTTCGAGACAGGATTGCAACAAGAGTTAGACAAAGAGAAGGAGACAATATCTAAAAGTACAACTCAGCAAGGGAAGGAGCAGGATGCAACCTCAGAGAAGACAATTCAAAGACCTAAGGATACAACAATTCCTGAGATTCCAATTGAGCAAAGAATGGACTAAGGATCTCAACAGATAGACCATGAGGCAAAGATGAAAATACAAGGTGATAAGGAAGCTAGTACCTCATGTAACCTTAGCCAGATAAGGATCAACAGAAGAAAGGTGAATCAAGTGGAGACCTTGAGGATCCAAACTTTCTCGTTGTGAACCAAGTAGGTACAATTCCTCCCTCTCCTATTTTTGAATTGGTTCCTAGTAGTCTTGGTCTTAAGGGAGGGGCAAAGGGGAATTTCACTGTGAGAACAAGTAGGAAATCTAGAAGGAAATAGAAGTAGGAGTCTTTTCTGGTTTTGTATGTGCTATGGATTTAGTTTTTTGGAATGTTAGGGGGCTGAATAGCCCTAAAAACAATTAGTTGTGAAAGCTTATCTTAAAAGACTATCTGTCTCCTTTGTTTGTTTGATTGAATCTAGAATAATGTCTCCTTCTTTTCTGAATAATGTTTTCTCCTCGATGTTTCCTAGATGGCCTTATTACAGGAATGTAGATCATGCATTAAATGCAAGGATAGTGTTAGCTTGGAACTAAGATTGCTTCTTATGTTCTATGCTTAGCTCTAATGATCAACTGATTCACCTAAAGGAGACTCCCATAAACTGTTCTTCTTCGTTCTTTGTGACTTGTGTTTATGGGTCAAATAATCTCAATCATAGGAAGAATCTATGGTCTGGTTTGTCAAATATTAACTTAACTATTAGTAATCAACCTTGGATTATAGCGGGAGACTTCAATGCGATTTTGTTCTCTCATGAGGCAAAAACCTTGAGTCCCTCAGCTATGAATGGTATGAGTGACTTTAGGAAATGTGTGGAGGATTGTGCTTTATTTGATCTAAATTCTAGGGGTCCAAGTTTTACTTGGAACAACAAGCAATGCGGAGATCTCTTTATTGCTAAGAAGCTAGATAGAACTCTCATTAATTCGGCGTGGAGCTCTAGGTTTCCTAGTTCTTATAGTGTCGTTCACAATCCAAACATATCAGATCACTCTCTAATAGTGGTTAAGGCCTTAACAAGTCAGTAGAAGAGATCCCTCGTGCCCAGATGGGTTTAATGGGTTCTTCTTTAAACATACCTGGCATATTATTGGAGATGAAGTTACTAATGACATTAAAAACTTTTTTGAACATAGGAAACTCCTTAAAGAGCTCAATTCCACTTTTATCTCCCTCATTCCAAAAAAGGATCACCCATCCATAGTGTTAGATTACAGACTCATTTCTTACTGTAATATGATTTATAAGGTGATTGCTAAAGTTATATCAAATAGGTTGAGGGAGTCTCTCCCCATATTGTTAGCCCAAACCAAAGTGCTTTCATTAGAAATCGTCGCATAGGGGATAACATTCCGCTAGCTCAAGAAATTATTAGGAATTACCACTTGTCCAATAACCATAAGAGATGTGCTTTCAAAGTGGACCTTCAAAAAGCCTACGACTCCATACAATGGGAGTTTCTCATGAATGTTCTAGTAGCTGTGGGCTTTCCTGAAAAAATTCATTGATTAGATTAAAGAGCGTATATCTTCCCCTTCATATTCGATATTGATCAATGGATCCCCCCTAAAATTTTTTAGAGGGAAGTCAGGCCTAAGACAAGGAGACCCCTTATCCCTATTCCTTTTCATTATCTATATGGAAATCCTTTCTAGGAGTTTGAATGCTAGTCTAGATGGTAATTGTTCCTTCAAATATCGCTGGAGGTGCAAAACTCTTAAACTCACCCAGCTTTTATTTGCTGATGACCATATGTTGTTTTGCCATATTGATTTGAATTCAGTACAATCTTTGCTAGACTATATGCGCACCTTTTCAGAGTTATCTGGACTATACATGAACCCTTCTAAGAGTTAATTTTTGTTATCCCCTAACATGAATCATTTGACTCATCAAATGGAAATGATTTTGGGACTCAAGAAAGGTAGTCTCCCCATAAAGTATTTGGGATTACCTCTCTTAATAGGTAGGTTGTCTAGAAGGGATTGCTTTCCCTTATTGGAGCATATTGATGCTAGGATTAACACATGGACCAATAAAAACCTTTCTTATGCTAGCAGGCTTCAATTGATGCAAATTCTTTTCCTTTCAATATTTCCTCTTCCTTCACACTTTCCGATTTCCTGATCTTCTCCTTGGGTGGAGGCA
>JANZLH020000397.1:1428783-1439813 GCA_026770325.2 Erythroxylum fimbriatum
TTTAAGCACAAAAGTCATCAATCAGGAGTCAAAGAGTGCATAAATAGTTATGAAAATGTAGCCAATTTATAATGCAAACTTGGCTCAATCACCATGCCTCGGTGGGAGGTAACATTTGCTACCAATAAGTTGACTTATCCTTTAGGTGACCCAAACCATACAAGATCTAGGACTCATGTTCTCTGGTGGGGAGTAACACTTCACCAAATGCAAACGGACCATCATATGGAGACCGTGGACTTTCACGCATCCTCTCCCACTCAAGTTTTTTGATCTTTAAGTTTTAATAAATACCATCTTGTCTAGATGTAATTTATTAACCATTCTATATTGTTTCATTATATATCTCATACATAATGAATGCATGGAAAAGCCTAGGGTTGGCAAATATTCTAAATGGCATACATTCAAATAATATCGCATATTATTAGCATCCATCCATCTATTCATCTCACGAATTTTAAAACTACTTTTGATTGTCCATCCTAGAACATAAATAATTACAAGGCTTTTTGGCCCAAAAAAATTTCTTAGACTTGGATCTTCCTCTTCAAACTCTTCACTCACATGACCCGGCCCATTCGGTAAAAATATGTAATGGCATTTATTTTTCAACACCTTTTGCTTTTCATAAAACCGAATTTTGTCAATAGGAAAAAAATCTAGCACTTGAAAAACTCACAAAATCGAATTTGTCAAGAGAAACACAAAATTCCACAAATAAACACAAAATTCCAGCACTTGAAAAAATCATAAAACTGAATTTTTCAAGAGAAACATAAAATTTTAGCACTTGAAAAACTCATAAAACTAAAATTTGTCAAGAGAAACACAAAATTTCAGCACTTGAAAAACTCATAAAACCGAAACGGCCATTACACCATATCATAAACCGAAACCATTACCTATTCTTTGCTTCGATCCATGGCTGCTTCATCTTCAACATTATAGAAATTTATACATTACAAAACAAAGAAAACAGAAAATGAAGACACGGATGAAACATGGCAATGATAGGCTACCCTCCTTGTTACAAACCAAACCAAGAAAACTTACAAGGTAAATCTGCGTTCTATGGACAACCAAAAGAGCAAAACATACACCATATATATTTCTATCACAAAAAAATATATAGCATACATGAATGTAATTGCCAACCTATGCAACATATAGGAACTGTGTTGGATCCCATTCCCAGAATCCAACTCTTAATAGCCCAGATCACCCGCTTGCAGATATTGTCCGCTTTGGGCCAAGGCCGTCATGCCAAGCTCCCTCACGGTTTTGCTTCCCGATGCCGCAGTGCATCCAGGAATTTTTTCCACATCCAAAAATTGCATACTTTATAGCGTCGGAAAGATTGACAAACAAGCTACAACTTTCATGTAGACCATTTGCTCCAATTTGACCAAATCAGTACGACGATTGGTCTCAAAACATAGCATACACAATCCTACACTTAAGAGCATTTAAAAGAAAACAAAGACAAATAACCTTAACTTCGAAAAATCATAACTTCCACGTTCGATATCAAAAAATATCATACTTTATGGCGACAGAAAGCTTTCAACAGAAGCTACAAGTTTCATGAAGAGAAATTGAATAATGATGGAATAAGAATAAGAATAAGAATAAGACTTGATTTAAAAGAAGAAATTTTGGGATATGTATGAATGGATAAGAATATTTTTTGCGAATTGAGTTTTGCTTGAGGATGAATTTCCAAAAAGGGAAATTGTATGGATCTAAGTTGTTTTGTTTAAAGATGAAATGATCAAGAGTGAAAGAAAAGGAATGAAAAAAATTATACCGATTTCGGTTTAGTCTCAAGGTTTCCAACGCGACGTTTTTCTCAAGTGTTTGTTCGCGGATGTCGGATATTCATTTCGCTTTCGATTGAACCGTTTGTTTGCTTTGCTTCCGATTAGTTTCGCTTCGAAATCCGTTCCTTTGATTTCAATATGTTCGCCTTATGTTTCCGCTTTGGATTCTTTAGTTTTCGTTTTCCATTCTTTTTCCAGTTAGGGTCCGGTTTCGAGATTGGATCCCAACATTCGGGGTACTCCAATGTTTTGTGTAGTGTCTAAGCTTAAGTTGGTCAAAAAAGCCCTTAAATCTCTTAATTCTGACTAGGTAGGTGATGTGAATGACAGAGTTGAGAGATGTCAAGTTATTCTCAACAACATTCACGATCAAATGAGGATTTTGTCCATGTCTTCCCTTTTGAAGGCTAGGGAGCTTGAAGCCGTTAATGAATTAATTAGAGCTTTAGATGATCAGGAATCTTTCTTCAATCAATCTTCCTGTATTAAATGGCTCAAAGAAGAGGATAGGAACACTAAATTTTTTCACAACTCTCTCATTGCAAACAGAAATAGAAACAACATTCACTCTTTAAAAGTGGGAAATGGGAATATAATTGTAGGTCTTAAAGAGATTCAAGTTCAGTTTCTTGAACATTTTCAAGGTTCTATAGGGAATAATAAAGCCCTTGTCCTTTCTAAAGAGTTTATCGAAAATCTCTTCCCTCTTTCTTTACCAGAAGGCCTTTCAAACTCCCTTATTGCTGAAGTTTCAGCATAAGAGATAAGAGAGGCTTTCAATTCTCTCAATTCGAATAAGGCCCCGGGCCAGATGGGTCTAATGGGTTCTTCTTTAAACAAACTTGGCATATTATTGGAGAGGAAGTTACCGATTCTATAAAAAACTTTTTTGAGCATGGGAAACTTCTTAAAAAGCTTAATTCCACTTTCATCTCCCTCATTCCAAAAAAGGATAACCCTTCCACAGTGTTAGATTATTGACCTATTTCTTGCTTTAATATGATTTATAAGGTGATTGCCAAAATTATAGCAAATAGGCTGAGAGAGTCTCTTCCCCTTATTGTTAGCCTAAACCAAAGTGCTTTCATTAAAAATCGTCGAATAGGGGATAACATTTTGCTAGCTCAAGAAATTCTTAGGAATTACCATCTGTCCAATAACCATAAGAGATGTGCTTTCAAAGTGGACCTTCAAAAAGCCTATGCCTCCATACATTGGGACTTTCCCATGAATGGTCTAGTAGCTGTGGGATTTCTTGGAAGGTTCATTGATTGGATTAAAGAGTGCATATCTTCCCCTTCGTATTCGATTTTGATCAATGGATCCCCCTTTAAAGTTTTTAGAGGAAAGTCAAGCCTAAGACAAGGAGACCCCTTATTCCCATTCCTTTTCATTATTTGTATGGAAGTCCTTTCTAGGAGTTTGAATGCTTGTCTAGATGGTAACCCTTCTTTCAAATACCACTGGAGGTGCAAAACTCTTAAACTCACCTACCTCTTATTTGCTAATAACCTTATGTTGTTTTGCCATGCTGACTTGAATTTAGTACAATCTTTGCTAGATTGTATGAGCACCTTTTCACAGTTATTTGGACTGGACATAAGCCCTTCTAAGAGTAAGTTTTTCTTATCCCCGGACATGGAGCATTTGACTCATCAAATGGAAATGATTTCGGGACACAAGAAAGGTAATCTCCCCATAAAGTATTTGGGGGTACCTCTCTTAAAAGGAAGGTTGTCTAGAAGCGATTGCTTCCCCTTATTGGAGAAGATTGATGCTAGGATTAACAAATGGACCAATAAAAACCTTTCCTATGCTGGCAGGCTTCAATTGGTGATCTCTGTGCTTTCTTCTTTTCAAGTTTACTGGTCTACAATTTTCATTCTTCCTTCTTCCATCCTAAAGGAGTTAGAGGCAAAACTTAGGAATTTTTTGTAGGCTGGAAAGGTGTATTCAAAATCCCATGCTAAGGTCAAATGGACTAACATTTGTAGATCCAAAAGGGAGGGGTTTTAGGGATCAAACACTTACCTACATGGAATAATGCATTGTTAGGAAATAGGATCTGGTTTTTGTTTAATGACAATGAAGCTATATGGGTTAAGTGGGTTCATACCATCATTTTGAGAAATTTCTATAGTGCCCAACCTACTAACAATAGTTCTTGGAGTTGGAGGAAAATATTATCCGTGAGGACAAAATAGGGAACCAATTCAGATTGAGGATAGGAAATGGTATTTCTACTCTTTTATGGCAAGATCCATGGCATCCAAGAGGAATCCTAAAGCACTTCTCCACCTTAAGAGTGATCAATGGGTCGGAATTAAGTATGAGAACAAAAGTTACAGAAGTTATCAGAAATAATCAGTGGTGTTGGCAAGAGGCAACTGTTGAGATTTTTGAAAACCTAGAGCCCCTATAGTACCAACCGAACAACTCAAAACCAGATTTCTTGGAATGGTTAGCTAGTCCTTCAAATCAGAATACTAATGTTTCAGCCTACAATTTTTTGAGACCCCTGATTCAGAGAGTCTCTTGGCATAAATTGGTTTGGTTTAAAAGGAACAGCCCTAGGTGCTCCTTCATATTATGGTTGGCTTTCCTTAGAAAGTTACAAATAAGGGATAGATTCCTCTATCTTCACACCCCAAATCATTGTTCTTTGTGCTCCATGGATAATGAAACAACATAACATTTATTCTTTGAATGTTCCTTCTAAATTTTTTTTTGGGTACATTGCCTTAATCATTTCCAAATAAGCCTCCCAAATCAGATAAACCTCCATTCCATTCCTAATTGGTTGAGCCAAGCACCAAAATTTTGAACTTATGACCTCAATTTTTTTTCCTATCCTCCTTTCAGTTACAGTTTATAACCTTTGGAAAGAAAGGAATTCTTGAACCTTCAAAGATGAAACCTTGGATGTGGGGAGCTTAAAGTCCAGAGTGATCTTCCAAGTTATGGAGCATCTAAGCTCAAACACCAAAAGAAGGTAATGGTAGGAGCTATTATTAACTAATAATATCTCTGTAGTTTTTGTTTTCAGGTCTACAAAAGGGAAGGTATCAATCTATCTTTGTAACTAAAAGCAGAAGGGAATCCAGCCCCAGGACAAGTCTGTGTTTCCAATTAGTAAAGCAAGGAGTTTGTAGCCAAGAGACCTTCACAGAAACATCAAAGATGTTTATGCAAAGATGCTCATAAATCCAAACAGCAGGAAAGCACACCCTTCGGATGGAACTATGATAGACAATTGAAACTAGAGGGACACCATCAATCCCTTCATCTTAGGTACTTCTAGTTTTTGATAATTTGTGATAGTAGGACAATCCTACTCCTCTGTTGGAGTCTTAAAGAATCAAAAGCAAGTATACGGTTTTAGCCAAAGAAGGATGAGTGAGAATTATGAGGTAATATGATGATGCGCTCAGACGTGGGACTAAACTGTTAGGGATACAAGGGGTAACAGGGACGTAAGGAGCAAGGAAAAGAGCTGCACCTTTATCTTCCTCCGTAAATCACCAAAGAACATTCCACCTTTCAACAAAATGGAAAGTGCAGCAAAGAGGCTTCACTCATGCAAGGTAGACGAGAACTTATGGTTTCTGATGTGGAATTGAGTATGAACTTTTGGTTTCAGCTGTGTAAATGATAGTGTATTTAATGTATTTCTTTACTATGGTATTTTGTAAATGTTTGTGTAGCTGGTTAGATGTGCCTTCCTAAAAGGTCATCTTAGTTGGTATATTCGTCTAGGCAGGATGCTGTGGTTGGTTCGATTCATAGGGAACTATTTTTGTAGAGTTCCTCATGTTCATAGGTTAGGTAACCCTTTTTTTATTAATTTAAATTTCTGATTTACCAAAAAAAAGATAATTCAATCTTATCACCTATAATACGAAAGGAAAAAAAGGGTTCAGAGTTGATAGGAATAGGTCTTAAAAATGGTAAGTGGCCAGTTAATTATGTGATGTCATAGAGAATAATTTTAAAATGTTGCTATATAAGTAACATATAAGGAGACATAGAAGGAAATGAGAAAGGAATGATAAAATTATTGTCAATGATTTTTGTGTAGGAGAGAGGCAACCTTTTAAAAGTTGCCAATTATATTCTTTGTACCTAATTTCATAATTAATATACTCTTTTCTTTTCTTTTCTTTCTCTCTTGCTATGCCTATCATTTCTTCAATAGATTGCTATCAGGATATTAACACATGCCAAGGAGAAAAGATTTGCAAAAGTATACAATTCTAAGAAAATGATGAAGTTGTTATATAGAGTTGTGAGATGGATGACTATACTAATGCCTATCTTATCTTCAAGAAATGTTTAGAAATAGAAAGGAACAAAATAAATTAGTGCCTTACATAACAACTTGAAATATTATACCAATTTTGTGTTCAGAGACACAATCAACAAGAATGGTATATCTCAAATGTTTTAAGAGGATATAATACTTTTCATTGTAAATGGAGATGAATTGAGCTTGTGTGTTCTCAAGTCTGCTTTTATTATTATACCATCATTGATGTTCTATAACATTTGGTTTATCAAGTACCATTATAGTTGTTCACTTTGAAAAATCTATTACTTATTTACATTATGGTTCACTTCTGCATAGACGTTGCTATCATTGCAAAGATAAAGAGCATTCATTCACTAAAGAACTAGGAAGAGATTATTCAAGCATCAGATGAGGCGATGGTAGCAAGGGGTGATTTGGATGTATAAGATACCTTTGGAGTAGGTTCCATTCATTCAAGAGAAAGTTGTTGAGCTCTATAGATGGTTAAATAAACATGTTGTTGTTACATCTCAATGGGAAATATAAGTGAATATGAAAGTACATAATCAAATAATAAGGTTACTAACATATGCTTTATGACAAATAATGATATGGTATCCTTTGGTTCAAACTCTCTTGATGATAATAAATGTGATGATAATGATGATGTTTTGTCTTACAAAGAACTTGTTGAATGTCTAAAAATGATGAGCTTAAAAAGGAAGAAATCTATCTTCCAATTATAAAGTGGTTAAAAAATTCTTAGATATATTTATGATTGAAAATCAAAAATTAAAATGTTATATGCATAACATGAAAGAATATAAGAGATTGTTGATAATAATAATAAACATGATTTGATATATCAAAATAAAGTGTTGAAAAAGGAGATTAATAACCTTAAAGAGTCCTTATCTAGATTCACCATGAGTAGTGAAAATTTTAATAACATGCTTAGATCAAAAAATATCTCTAATGATAAGCATGGAAATGGTTTCGCTTATGGAAGTGCAACATCTAATGAAAAGAATATTTTTGTGAGGGCCAAGCATTTACGTGATAAGCCTATGCCTAAATCACCTAAATCATCCTATAAGCATATTGCATATTCTAAATATGTACAAAAATCATATGCCTATCCGTCATCTTCTAGGTCCAAAGTAAAAGGAATATTCCATGCATTCATGAATTGGTCATTTTCTAAACCTAAAGCACATAGCATTCAAGGAAAAAATAGGCATAATCTTTATGTAAAGTTATCCCAAAATAACATGAAGCATCATTCGCATTCATACAGCCCTCTTTACCAAAATGGCATAGGTCTCATTATAAGCATAAAAGGCTTGATACTTTCTCATATTTAACATAGGCCATATTTTCCTTAAAGAATCAAGTCATTTGATAAATTATATCCAAAAGAGAGAATTATATAACCTTTATCATCCATCAAGACCTATAAATACATATATGTCACATTCTTATAGGCTACACTTACACAATTCATATATTTTCAAATCATCTTACTTGAGATGTCACTTTTGCAGTTATTATAAATATATCTATATAAAATTCTCTTTATAATAATGATTATTAAGTAAACTTAAGAAGATATGGGTTGAAAAAGGTTTAAACACTAATCTTTAATTATTCAAGTTTGTATAGTGTACTCAGAAAATGTTTACTTCTTTGCCTTATACAGTAATTTCAAGTAGCTTTAAATGAATACCAATAATTGATATCACCTCCATAGATATCAAATAAGAAACATTAATGGTATCACAAATAATTTATTTCAAAAAATTACTAGAAGTCCCTACATGAGGCAAGTAAGAAAATCAATATCAAAAGACTAATTATTAAACTACGTGAGGAAGAATTGGATGCAACAATTGGTGATATATAAAGGGAGGAAACCACTCACATTTATATTGACAATATTTAGGAATATTTACTTGACATGTATATTTAGGAGGAGAACTTATATATACCTAAGGGTGACATTGTTACATAAGAACTATAAGAGTTTCTCTTTAATTTTATAAATGTTTTACATGCACTCTTTACCTATATAATATAGTTTTTGAAAATTGAGAGAGTAAAATTATTTATTTTTTCCTTTTAATGCTTATAGATTTATATATCATATACCCTTTTAATATTAAGAAAAAGGGGGAGAGAATCGTAATGTTAACACTTGATCATTTTATGACGTGTACATTAAAGGGGAGTATAAATTGCATATTGCTTTAACATAAAGAGAACTTACTCCATGTCATTTATTTATTTTTCAATATCATCAGGTATTTTGTGATCATCAAAAAGCAGGAGATTATTGGATCAAATGATGGTCCAATCCATACTTCTAAGGATAAAAGATATTTTACTAATAATATTTTTATCATTGGTGATATTCACAAAGTTAATATGTGAAAGAGTAAAGTGAGTAAGTGAGTAAAGTGAGCAAAGGAGCCAACTGAATCAATTAAGCAATCAAAGAATGGATAAAATGAGCAAAGTGGAGCTTATATGTAATTTAAGTGAAGAACTAAGAACTTGGAAGAATCAAGCATATTAAGACCTAAGCAAATCATTATAATCCTTCTTGTAATCTTATATTAGTCATTTCAGTGAATTAGAAGCTCAATCATTACATGATCATTTGCAAATAGGCATAATGTATAAATGTTTTTGTATTCAAGAGAAAGTTTATTTTGATTAAAAAATCTTAATCTTTAAATAAAAACTTGGGGAGCTTTTTAAATGAATTTTAATCAATTTTCTTCAAAATAATTTGTTTGATCTTTAAAAAACTTGAGAAGTTTTGAAACTCATCTCAAGAAGATCGGTTGACTAACTTAGTGATTTGGGCAACCAATATTAAGGTTTTGTATATGCTAGTTGACTAGTGTGGCAATATAGTCAACCAAAATGTTAAGTATTTTAAGTTTGTGACCATATTAGTTGGCCAATTTATCAATGGTTTACCAATGTTTAGAATGATCAACTAATACTATTTCTAGTCGTTGTAATGGATAATTTTTTAACAACTATTTTTGGTTATTTTGAGTATAAATAGACTATATATGAGTTTTGGGAGATAGATTAGATATACTCAATAGTTACTACGAGTCTTGAGAGGCTAGAGAATGTGTGTTTGCATTAATGACACGTATTGAACCTTTGTTCATTGATGTGTTCAATAGGAGTTTTTGAGTGGTATACAAAATTGCTTTGGATATACTTTGTGATGGCTTCTTTTAATGTTGAACACATTTTCCTTTTCCCTCATGACAAATAAATGAAAAGTCTCCTTTTACCTATTAAATGAAGAAGATAATGAATTCTCAAGTGAAAATTGGTAAGTGGACGTAAGTCAAACGTTGTTTAGATGAACCAATATAAATTAGTTTTCTCTCTTTCCATACTTTCTTTTATTTTTCTTATGTTTGTTTTATAATTTTATATGAATTTTCCATAATCATTTAGTAGAGTAAGCAATTCATTAATTAGTTAAAAATAGAGCAAAAGGTAAGTGTGACGTTAACATTATCCATTACATAATAAATGAATAGACCTCACTATATTTGTATTCCATAATTAATATATGCATATAATAAATAAGGAACTTCATCTATTGACACGAAAGTAAGATGCTTCATTATATTGAAAGTTATAAATGTTCATTAAATAATTATTATAAATTTTTAATTCAGTATCCATTAAAAAGACACTTATATTAGCCCCGAAATTTTTTTTTAAAATTAAGCATGAATAGATTAATTGAGTAAAATTTTGTTAGCATTAATTAAGTTGTTATTAAATTAGTTGACCTTAATTTAGTATAATGACATTAAATGAGTGAGTTGGTATGAATTAAAAATAGCATTAAATGAGTTAGGTGTTGTGAGTAAATGAGTTTAAATGTGTTAGTGGGGTTTTAAAGGATTAATGGGCTTAAATGAAGAAGTGGGCTTGAGTAGCTTGAAGAGAAAAGAAGAAATGGAAGAAGGCTTGGCTTTAAGGGTCAAGTGGGCTTGGGCTTAAGTTGAGTTAATAGAATATAAGAAGAAGAAGAGAAGAAGAAAGTTGTCTTGCTTTTGGAGAGGGAGTAACGAAAATTGAGAGAAGAAAAAGAGAGGGAGAAATCGTGGAGAGGAAAGAAGGAGGAAGAAAAGAAGAAAGCTATTAGGGTTTGATTTTCTAAGAGATTAAGAGCTTGTTTGAAGAAAGTTCAAGAGGAAAAAGCGTAGAGGAAGAGCTAAGCTACACTTTGAACCAAGAAACTCCTTGTTTAGTTGGAGATCCAAGGTAAGTCAAGTATTCAAAGTTTAGCTTTTGGTTGGGTTTTGTGATAGAAAGATTATAAATGAAGTGGGTATAGTGATTCTTAAGTTAATTTCATGTAAGAAGTCATGTGGGTTTTTCAATTAAAGTTAAGTTATTTTGGGTTTTTTGCTTCTCTTGAAGAGGGACAAGAGAGAGGAGAAGAGCAAGAGGTAGAGAACTCTTAAGCAAGGTTTTAGCAAGATTTCAGGTGGGTTTTATTTTTATCTTTATGTTAGTAAGTATTAAATGCTAATTTAAGTAATGAAATTAATGTTTCCAACTACTTTGAGAATGAGCATTGATTGTGTATTGAGTTCTTGACATTGCTTGAAAATGAGCATTGATTGTCTATGATTGTCATTAAATGAGAATTTTAGCAGTACATGATATTGCGTGAACTTACCGTGAATTGAATGAACATGAATGTCAGTGAAAGCATGAAATGTGCTTTTAGTATAATCAGCTATTTGGATGCATGAAAAATCCATTTTCAGAAATCAGCCAGTTGGACAAGAAAAGTCCAGTTTTTATGCATGAAATTCATGTTATGTGGGTTAGTTAAGTCCACCCAGCAGAGTCACGTGCACGTTGAC
>JANZLH020000397.1:1457433-1468123 GCA_026770325.2 Erythroxylum fimbriatum
GGTACACAAACAAGTACTCATTCAAATTCAAGGGCAAGAACTTCACTTTGTTACCTTTATCGCCTCATGAGATCTACTTAGACCAGGTTAAAGCTTTGCAAAGAGAGGAGGGTTTGGGTAGTGAGATAAAGGAAAATGATGAGGGAAAAGAGGCCCAAAAGAAACGAGAGATTGGCCCAATAGGGAGTGATTGCACAGGTGAGAAAAAGAAAGTGGGATATTCAGGAGAGAAAAATTCAGGGAGAGAAAAGAAGAGTGAAAAGAAAGAGAAAAGAGTGAGTTTGTATGATAGAGGAAAAGACATGAGGAGAGCAACTAGAGAGAAGAAAGCACTTGTGATAGTTAGGTATAGAGAGTATTTAGTTTCTAATACTAACCCTCTTGATTCTTTGCCTAGTGTATTTTCTTCTCTTTTGCAGGATTATTTAGATGTCTTCCCCGAGTAGATGCCCAAGGGACTGCCACCCTTGAGAGGCATAGAGCACTAGATAGACTTTATGCCCGGAGCTCAGATTCCTAATCTCCCAGCTTATAGGAACAATCCTGAGGAGACAAAGGAGCTTCAAAAGCAAGTGGATGAGCTACTAGAGAAAGGACATATGAGGGAGAGTTTGAGTCCTTGTGTTGTGCCTGTATTGCTGGTGCCAAAGAAAGATGGAACCTGGAGGATGTGTGTAGACTGCAGAACTGTGAATAAAATCACTGTAAAGTATTTCCATACTATTCCTAGGTTAGATGATATACTTGATGAATTGCATGGTGCATGTATCTTTACGAAGGTTGATTTGAAAAGTGGACACCACTAGATTAGAATGAAACCAAGAGATGAATGGAAAACAGCTTTTAAAACTAAATATGGGTTGTATGAGTGGTTAGTCAAGCCATTTGGTTTAACTAATGCACCCAGTACTTTTATGAGGTTGATGAATCATGTCTTGCGTGCATTTCTTGGTAAAATTGTGGTTGTTTACTTTGATGACATCTTGATATATAACACTAATCTTGATTAGCAAGTCATGCAAATGAGGTATGTCTTGGATGTATTGAGACAGGAGAAATTGTATGCGAACCTTAAAAAGAGTACATTTTGCATTGATAGACTTGTATTCTTAAGGTTTTTAGTCAATGCTCAGGAAGTAGAGGTTGATAGTGAGAAGGTGAAGGCTATTCGAGAGTGGCCAATGCCTAAGAGTGTTAGTGAGGCGAGGAGTTTTCATGGACTTGCTAGTTTTTATAGAAGGTTTGTGAAGGACTTTTCTACTATTGCTGCTCCTTTGACTGAAATAGCAAGAAAGAGAAAAGGTTTACATGAGGTAAGGATTAGGAACATGCATTTTTCGAGTTAAAGGAGAAGTTGTGTTCTGCTCCTATTCTTTGTATACCTAATTTTGAGAAAGCTTTTGAGGTTGAGTGTGATGCTTCTGGGATTGGTATAGGTGTTGTGCTTTTGTAGGAAAACAAAACAGTTGCATATTTGAAAAGCTTAGTGGTGCACAACTCAATTATCCAACTTATGACAAGGAATTGTATACTGTGGTGAGAGCACTGGAGGTGTGGCGACATTACCTTCAACCTAGAGTGTTTGTCATTCGGACGGATCATAAGTCCTTGAAGCAACTGAAAGGACAAGGCAAGTTGAACAAGAGACATGCCCTTGGGTGGAGTTTCTGGAGACCTTTCCATATGTGCTTCGCTACAAGCAAGGGAAAGAGAATGTGGTAGCTGATGCATTATCTAGGAGGTACACTTTACTTTCTGCTCTTATTTCTAGACTTTTAGGTTTTAAGCAGCTTAAGGATTTGTATGCTTCAGATGTTGACTTTGCTAATGTTTATTCTGCTTGTGAGCATGCTGCATTCCAGAAATTCTATAGGTATGATGGCTATTTGTTTCGAGGTAGTCAATTGTGTGTGCCTAATTGTTCTAAGCGTGCTTTATTTGTGCATGAGGCCCATAGTGGTGGATTAATGGTTGGGGTTGCTAAGACTTTGGATATTTTGCATGAACATTTTTATTGGCTTGGAATGAGTAGGGATGTTGAACGTGTATGTGCCAAGTGTATTGCATGTAGACAGGCAAAATCCAATGTCAAACCTCATGGATTGTATACCCCTTTACCTGTGCCTACTGAATCGTGGGTTGATGTTTCTATGGACTTTGTTTTAGGCTTTCCTAGGACAAAGAGGGGTTTTGATAGCATCTTTGTTGTGGTTGATTGATTTAGTAAGATGGCGCATTTCATTGCATTCCATAAGATTGATGATGCTGTGCATGTTGCTGACTTATTTTTCAGAGATGTTGTTAGATTGTATGGCATTCCTAGAGGTCTATTGTGTCTGACAAGGATGCCAAAATTTTTAGCCATTTTTGGCAAGTGTTGTGGGGCAAATTGGGTACAAAATTGCTTTATTCTACTACTTGTCATCCACAGACAGATGGACAGACCGAGGTAGTTAATAGGACCTTGGCTACCTTGTTGCGTGCTATAGTGGGTAAGAATTTGAAAACTTGGGGCGAATGTTTGCCATTTATTGAATTTGCATATAATAGGAGTGTGCATTCTACCACAGGTTTTTCACCTTTTAAGCTTGTCTATGGTTTCAATCCTTTGAACGTTTTGGATTTGATGCCTTTACCCTTGCATGAGTTGTCTAGTATAGATGGTAAGAGGAAAGCTGAGATGGTCAAGGAGTTGCATGAGAAGGCAAGACAACATATTGAGCAGAGGAATAAGGTATATGCGAAGCAAGCCAACAAGGAGTGAAAAATGGTGACCTTTGAACCTAGTGATTGGGTTTGGGTGCATCTGAGGAAGAAGAGGTTTCCTATCTTGAGGAAATCCAAGTTGGATCCAAGGGGCAATGGTCCATTTGAAGTGTTGGCACGGATCAATGACAACGCTTATAAAATTGATCTTCTAGGTGAGTATAATGTGTACTTTTAATGTTGCTAATCTTTCTCCTTTTGATATGGATTCAGATTCGAGGACGAATCTTCCTGAGTAGGGAGGGACTGATGTAAGTGGGACCATGGACAATCGAGCAAGGCCAGGCAAAAAGTTAGCCATGCTAGAAGGGCCTATAACCAAAGCTAGAACCAAGACATTTAAAAAGGCTCTTTATACTTATGTGGGCTTTTATCTTGAGAGAATGGCGAGCTCCAAGCCTATTGTAGGAGAGTTTAATGTAATTGAGCCCAAACTAATCCATTTAACTCAAATCCTTGGACCGGATACATTTGGAGCTTGAAGACACGAAGACTTGGGCTATTTTAATGCTTTATCACTTAAGCCCAAGAGCATATCAGACTTATTTATTTAGTTTTTAGACTTTGTTTTATTTTGGGCTTCTATGTATTTGAGCCCAACCTTTTATTATTTGACCTAAGTATTTATAGTTATGTTTTAGGGTTTTAGAGTAGAAGATCATAATGTTTTGAGTGCCGTTGGCTTTAGAGAGAACATTGTTCTCTGGTTCTTGTTACTTTCCGAACATCTTTCACTTATCAATTGTTTTCTCAATTGTGGCGTGTTGATTGTTCGTTGCTTGGTTTTATTTTGATCATCGGGATTGCTTGGAACAAGTTTCCAAGAGGTGTCGTAGAAATCAAACCTTGCGTATCCTTTATTTTCTTGTTTGTTGAATTCCAAATATCTATCCTTTTTAATTCCTCTAGGTCAAAAACCCATAAAACAAAAATACCCATTGCAATCATCATCACCTTGACGTAATCCTTCCGCGGTGCGCGTCACTTGGTTTCCAATCCGACGCTCTCTGGGTTAAAGTTTTATCTGCCAAATATCACTTTGATGCTAATCACTACCCACTTGCCTTTCCTATTTCAGGTGGCTCGATGATCTTGAGGAGCATCAAAGCGACTTGGCCTCACGTGCTTTAAGGACTGAAATGGAGGATAGGGGATGGCGCCCGAACGAGATTCTGGCTCGATCTGTGGGTCGACGACTGGGGCCCCCTCGTCTCTCATGCAGTGGCCCCAATACCCCCAGGGACTATCGAGCACCGAGTGCAACACTTCGCGGACTCCACTGGTAGCTGGAATTGGGCCCTTTTTCAACATCTGCTCCCTCCGACTCTTTTCTTGTCTATTGCAGGTATCCTTCCCCGTCGACAACCCTCGGGTCGGACAAACTCATATGGGACTGTACGGAGGACGACCACTTTATGACCTCTTCTGCATATTCCATGATCCTGCACCACGAACCCCCTCCACATCCTACCTCCTGGCATCCTATTTGGAAGTGGCAGGGACCTCCACGCATCCGTGCCTTCCTTTGGATACTTTTGCATGACAAGTTGCTCACTAATCAACAGCACGCTCACCGAGGCTTCACTTCAGACAATACCTGCTACCATTGCCACCGAGAGGAATCCTCTCTCCACATGATGAGAGACTGCACCCACCCCCGATCCTTATGGAGGCGGTTTCTCCCTCAAGTTATTACGGTCGACTTCTTTTCCATGGCTCACAAAGCATGGCTCAATACGAACCTTATCTCGCATAAGGTGATAGGAGGCTTCGACTAGGCTATCATCTTTGGCACAACCTGCTGGTTTCTATGGTCCTGGAGAAATCGGGCCATCTTCGACGACTCGTTTTCCTGGCCGACCTCCCCGGAGCAGCCCGTCTTGGAGTATGCTCACCACATCCACTTGGCTGCTAGTTGGCATCATCGGACTCACCTGATCGTGGCCGCCCAACGAGACTTGCATGTAGGGTGGAGCAACCCTGCTCCAGGCTGGGTAAAACTCAATACTTATGGTGCCCGCAAAAGTTCTAGCAACTCTGCCACAGCAGGAGGGCTACTGCGCGACAGCTCCGGTACTTGGCTGAGCGGCTTTGCACAGAACATTGGCGGATGTTCCCTGCTGATAGCAGAATTTTGGGGGGTACTTTCGGGCCTGCAATTAGCTTGGTCTCTAGGCTACCGGCACATAGTCTTGGAAGTAGACTCGCGCACTGTGACCGATATGCTCTTTTCTCCGCAAGCGCAGGCTACTTCCTTAAACCCTATCGTGTTGAGCATTCACGAACTACTTTTTGAAATTGGGTTGTTCTAATCAAGCATATTTATCGCGAAGGTAATCGTAGCGCTGATTGGCTGGCCAACCTTGCAGGGCAGTTTCCTTTAGGAATCACTACTTTTGAGCACCCTCCTAAGGATTGCATCCCTCTCTTAGAAGAGGCTGAGTCGGGGGTCTGTCACTCACGATACGGCTTGTAATTTGTCTTTACTTTCCCCCTTATTAGAAAAAAAATGAAACATATCCTCCAAATAAGTGCCTTTCGATATTTCAATCTTTATAGATATTTCAACTTCAAGATAGCATCTTTACACCACAGGCTTGTTACCCCACTCAACTATTTCTTAAATCTTGCGTCCTTCTTTAATTACTATCAAGACCTTAAATATATCTTATATAGTTAGACATTACTTTTTGGTTCTTTAAAACTTAAGTTCATGCCTCTTGACTAAAACTCCTTGGATACCCAACCGGTGATCCTTACCCTAGCATTTAGCCTCTCAATAGGTAGAGTGAATGTGATACAAAAACAATTGTTAGAAGCCATCATCTTTGATAATTGCTTAATTTGTTTACGCTTGTTTTGGTTCGAAAAAGAGAAATGGGTTATCGAGGATACCTGGACCAAACCGTTTAAATCTTGTAGGGTTGGGGTGCAATCAGACTGCTCTCCTTGCAAAACAGTACATAGGATTTCTTCTTCATTTACGCGCTTTCCACTCACCAACGTTAATTAGCTTTAGTTACTGGTCTTAATGATTATAATCATTTTTTAGTATGCAATAATCATGTTTGTTAAGATTCTGTGTCTGGAATACCAAATCTATATGTCTACGTCTTTGCAGGAGTATTCCGTTCGGCTTGCACGTTAATCTAATGTCTCAATGTAAACTTGGGAGGTTATGCCTCCAATTCAGGTTTTGTTATAGCATTAAGTCCAAGTTGAAATGTACTTGCTAAAATGTTTCATTCCGACTTGGAGGAGGAAATTATGGAAAGAAAACTGAAAGGGCAAGATTATGTTGTTGATGACAAATAATGACAAAGAAAAGCATGATTTGATTGATCATTTGGCAAAGACTCCCCAAGTTCTCTGAGTAAGTGTACCACTAAATAATCATGATTCTTGTTTTTGTTTTCTTGGCTATCGATAGGCCTAAAATGTTTCTGCTTATACCGAAACCAAGGGCTCCTGCTCCTGCCAACCCTGCACTTACCACGTTGAAATATGCACAGCAGGTCGTCCAAACAGCTTATAAGTCCGAGTTGGTGGGGTTTCATTTACTGGGGGATTTGTAGACAGTCTTGTATGGTGTACACTACCCATGCTAGCATCTGGGCAAATTATTCATAAAACAAGTAAAAGAAAAGAAGGCCATTTAAGATAAACAACTGATTTTAGAAGTAGAACTTGAGACAGATTAAAGAAAAAGAAATACAAGGGGAGGGGAAATGACCATATAATCATTTTCTGTTTTTGGAATGTATAGTGATTTTATCAACGTTTTTTATATATATATCATAATTTTCCCTAAAAATTAAATTACGAGTACAAATATCTCTAAAGTGCATTTGCAGCAGACTATTTTATTTTTAACAGAATGTGTTAAGAACTACTCCCTCCGATTCATAATAAGAGTCGTTTTAGAGGAATGCACATTTATTAAGAAAGTTAATGAAATGTCTTATATATCCTTATTAATTACATGTTAAATTGCCTTGAAAATATAATCTGTATAATCTGTGTAATTAAGATGTGAGAGAAATTAAAGGTTAATTTTGGAAGTAAAATTATAAACCTGCATACAAAATCAAGAATGACACTTATTTTGAATAATTAAAATGTATCTAAAACGAGAGTGTAATTTGCAGAAACATATATCTTTAATAAAAGCCTTTTGCATTTAATTCATCCCAAGCCCAACACTAATTAAAGTCTATGAAATAAATGTTAAATAATCATGCAATATAAGCTAAAGAATTTGACGTGACAAAAACAGCCAATGTCCAGTGATCAACAACCGATCCACATCAGTTGACCAATAAGTCGTCCCCCCAAAACTATCCACACACTCACACGTTTGAAAGATCAAAGTGACGAGACCCGAAAAGACCCGGATATTAACCACATCTTAGTCCGTTCCTATCAAATTTTATTCACAAATTGAGCTCCAACGCAAAACATACACCTATGTATAAGACAGAGGCACAGGTATCAATCTTCCTACACTTGTTGACAGTACGTATTGAAACCTGGCACTTACAACCCAATAATGTCTTAAATTTCCGTCATTTGCTCTTTCTGGGTCTTCCTCCTCCGACTTCACCTGCATTGTTTTGTTTGTTCGATTCTTGAGGTAAAGCCCACCTTAGAAAAACCTACCTTAGATTCTTAGAAATCTAACATGTTCTTAGCTTCATCAGTTGCTACCACTAGAGAGCCGACAACAGCTAGAAAAACAAAATGAAAGCTACGCAGAAAGATACAGAGAAGCTAATTTGGGATCAAATGAGGAGCCCATCCGCAAATTCTCTGTCGGGCACGGCTTCGCAGGCTCGTCATCTACCAAAGCTCATTGTTTGGTTAATCCTCTTCGTTTCACTCACCTACTTTGTGTATACCCTCAAGCTCGTCTCAACTTCACGTGCCTGCAATCACGAGCCATTTTCGACCCACCGTCACCTCTCGATAATCGCCGATAACGCTTCTCGAGTTCTTATCCAGAATCAGACAACAACTCTGACAATCCCTCGTAGAGCAGACCGCGAGATCAACCACCAAACAGAGATAGAACATGTGGTTTTCGGCATCGCAGCCTCGGCCAAGCTATGGGAACAGAGGAAGAATTATATCAAAATTTGGTATAAGCCTAAGATAATGAGAGGCATTGTCTGGCTAGACGACGTCGTGGAGACCCGAGAAGAGGAGGGTCTCCCTCCGGTGAGAATCTCCGCGGACACTTCCCAGTTCCCCTACAAGAACCGACAGGGTCACCGTTCGGCGATCCGGATCTCCCGGATCGCGTCGGAGACCCTCCGTCTTGGGCTGAAAAACGTGCGGTGGTTCGTTATGGGAGACGATGATACGGTTTTTGTGACGGAGAATCTGCTCAGAGTGTTGAGAAAATATGATCATAACCAGTTTTATTACATAGGGAGTTTGTCGGAGTCTCATTTGCAGAACATATATTTCTCTTATGGGATGGCTTACGGTGGCGGAGGGTTCGCTATAAGTTACCCATTAGCTAAAGCACTCCAAAAAATGCAAGATAGATGTATTCATAGATATCCCGGGTTGTACGGTTCCGATGACAGAATGCAGGCTTGTATGGCAGAACTTGGTGTCCCACTCACCAAGGAAGCTGGATTTCACCAGGTAATTCATTTCATTTATCTTATTCGTTCCTTTGGCTCTGTTCTCTGTTGCGTTATTAAAGGCATTTGCCTCTGATTGCTGCTATTAAAAGGTTTAATCAGATCTATCGCTTCCACGCTACTTGAAGACGGTGTTTTGTTTAGGTCACCGTCCCATTGTTGTTGCAATCCCACTGGTCTCGACTCGAGGGACACCTGTGTGAATGCCCATTGTCACAGTTTTCTTTTGCATTGCAGCTGGCAATGTAATGTTAAGAACTTGGCTGGGCTCACACTAGTTAACTTGGCTGGACATATAAATTTAAACTATCCTTTCAGAGTAAGACAAGTCAATTTTGTTCTTAATTTTTAGGCTTAAAATTTTGTGAGTGCAGAAAGTGAAACTTAATGCAAGCGCCATAGGAAGTAAATTATATGCGAAAATAGAGTCATTGGTTTGATCTCCTTGTATGGCAATCCTTGTGCATGAAAACCATACTCACTCACTATAGCCAACTAGATTTGGTTATGTTCAAGACTACCAACTTCTTGGTATGTGCCCTTTGTTGCCCAAGTTATTTTAGGGAAAGGGATTCACATTCTGACGTTAAACAGATTCTATTTTTATTTTAAAGTCAATTTTTTCCGGCTTTGATTTTCTTGTGCATGAAAATGGTTATGTAGAGTTGTTGACTTCAACATTTTGTGTTTAAAATCAGTATGATGTGTATGGAAACCTGTTTGGACTACTGGCCTCGCATCCTGTTACCCCCTTGGTGTCACTTCATCACCTTGACGTGGTTGAGCCTATTTTCCCTAATGTTACTCGGGTTCAAGCCCTTCAACGGTTAACAGTGCCAATGAAGCTGGACTCGGCTGGGATAATGCAACAATCCATTTGCTATGATAAATCTAAGGGCTGGACAATTTCTATTTCCTGGGGTTTTGCAGTTCAAATTTTCCGAGGACTATTTTCCCCTCGTGAAATAGAAATGCCTTCAAGAACTTTCTTGAATTGGTATAGAAGAGCAGATTATACTGCTTATGCATTTAACACTCGTCCGGTTAGCAGAAATCCTTGCCAAAAACCATTTGTATTTTACATGTCAAAGGCAATATTTGATTCTTCATTAAACACAACAGTCAGCGAGTATTCTCGGCATCATGTTCCACACCCTCCCTGCAAGTGGAGGATGGCTGATCCTGCCAGTCTGAGCAGTATACTTGTTTACAAAAAGCCTGACCCTCATCTATGGGATAGGGTAAGTTAAACCTTAATTTACTCCACTTTCGTTTGGTAATTGATAGCACTTATAGCTTCTTCTTTTTTAATTTAATAGCCACAAGAATTTTGTTTACATCAGTTCGTTTCCAAATTGTTAATATAGATTTGTTGTTTTTTAACAGTCTCCAAGGAGAAACTGTTGCAGGGTACTGAACTCAAAGAAGAAAGGAACCACGATGATTGATGTGGGTGTATGTAGGGATGGTGAGATTAGTGAAATGTAGCTGTACTCGAAATTTAGGACGGGAGCTTCTTCTGTTCTTCATTCACTTTGACAATTTCTTGTTCTTTAAATATAGTCTCACGTTGCCAATTTTGTAAGTGTATTCCATGGTAGATGTCATTGACAAACAAAACAATCATAAGAAAAGTAATTGTTGCTGTAGAAATGTGCTACTGTTCATCCTTTGGTGTTAATTAATTTATTTCTTTAATCCTTCCTTGAACCTCGGAGCGCAATCTTTGGTCCTGAGAAGTGGGTTTGCTTGGTCTTGCAGTATCATTATTGCACGTTGCCAGATCATTTTGAATGAAAAATTATATGATTATGACATCAAGTGGAGCATAACATCGTATTCTTACTGTATTTAGGTTGCTTCTGCCGACCCATCTTTGTCAACAGGATCCCCCCTTCATAATTTGTTGGTCTTGTAGAGTAGTACACCACAAATTTCATCTCACAAGGGTTCAAGGGCACCAAATCCATGGGAAGGGGCAGAATAGGGCCAGGGGAAGGGGACAAACGATCCCCGAATTCAAGGAGGTCCACAACTCTATTCTGCTAAAATATTACGTGAGCATAGATATTGTGACTTGGTGACAGGGGTTCATCTCACAAGGGTTCAAGGGCACCAAATCTATGGGAGGGGGCAGAATAGGGCAGGGGAAGGGGACAGACGATCCCCGGATTCAAGGGGGTCCACAACTCTATTCTGCTCACCTAAAATATTACGTGAGCATAGATATTGTGACTTGGTGACAGGGGTTCAAGGGGCTCCACAGGTCATAG
>JANZLH020000397.1:1489761-1505698 GCA_026770325.2 Erythroxylum fimbriatum
AAACCGGACCGTTTCATGCTCCGGTTCACCGGTTCTCCGGTCCGACCGACCGGTTCGGTCCGGTTTTTAAAACACTGGTATTTAGGACAAAGACCTTGCTAATCCCTAAAATTGATGCCACCAAGTCAAAGCAATATTGCATATTCTATAGAGATTATGGCTATGACATCAAGGAATGCATTAATTTAGAGAAGAGAATTGAAGCCTTACTTCATAATGTCCATCTGCAATAATTTTAATATAGAACTTAAACTAGAAGATATAGGGAAAGGAAAATTCCTAATATGCAAATTGAAATATCTATAAGGAAGGACCTTTCTTATAGTTAAGAATCTAAGAGGAGAAAAACATTCTAATAACGAGAACAATCAATTTAACTGTGGTAGGAGACTCAAAAGTTTGTAGAAACTAGCTGAGAAATTCCATAAACATATGCAATTTATAAATTCCTAGTTGTTGATATCATGTATCAAAAGAAAGTATCCTAATCAAATACAGTTTAAGGATGAAAAGATAATAGATATAAGAAATATTTATAAGGATTATGAAGGTTAAGGAGAAAATATCAAATCATAAAGTCGAAAGGGTATTAATAGATAATAGAAAGTATCTTTGACATTTTTTTTACAATACATTCAATGAGATAGGTTTCCAAAACCAACAACTTAAGCTTAATTTCATACATTTGATCAAATTTGGAGGGAGATTAAGTTCACCCAAAATACAAGATTAGTCTACTAATAAAAAGGGAAAAAATAGAGTTTCATATCATTTACAAACTTAAATCTTACAATGTCCTTTTTAGGCATGCAAAAAGGGTGATTCTTTACCTTTACCAGTTAACAACCAAGTTTTCAACAAAACATAGTGGAAAGGTGGACAGAAATCAAAACATATAATGATAGTGTTATGCAATGTCTCCAAAAGGAAAGCAAAAAATAAAGCAATTAGATGCTAGAGACTTAGATGTATTAACACTAAGAGATTGTTAACAACTGAACTTGTAGAAGAAGTGGCTTGCATCCAAATTAGTGGACTAGGAGATGCATGCATTCTTAAGATTGGGTAAAGAAATGAATTGGGATGAGAGGGAAGAAATGAAATAGCTTATGTTCGAGCATAACAATGTCTTTGCTTGGTCCCTTTTAGAAATAATCACTTATAAGATCAATGTGGTTCTTACCTTGAAACCTATAAAATATAATAAAAAATTATTTATAAAATAAAAATAGTTTATCAAGCTTCTTAATGTAGGATTTATTAGATAACTTGAGCAACCTAATGGTTAACAAATGTAATTATGGTAAAAAAAAAAGTCCAATGGAAAATGGAGAATGTTTAAAAACTTAATAAATTTATCACTCCTTAAAATTGACTAGCTTGTGGATATGACATTAGGCTACAAGTATTTGAACTTTGTAGATGTTTATTCAAGATACTATTAGATTCTAATGCACAAGCCATATCATGAGAACACTCCATTCATCACTCATAATAAGACATATTGCTATAAGGTAATGTCTTTTGTGTTAAAAAACACAATTTTGGTATAACAAAGGCTTATCAATTCCATTTTATAAAGACATTTAGTAAGAAACATGGATACATACATTGACAATATGATAATAAAGACCAAAATAAGGATTTATTAATATTATAAAACTATGTGAATGCTTTAAGATGATTAGGGAGAACAATATGAAACTCAAACCTGAAACTTGCATGTTTGGCATCTTAAGTAGCAAGTTTTTGCGTTTTATAGTTAGCTAGAAGGGAATAGAGATCAATCAGTACAAAGTCATGAAGATTTTTTTTGATGAAAATTAATATGAATATAAGAGATGTATAATAACTTTTAATAACGTTTCAAAAAAAATAACTTTTAATAAGAATCATTATCCCATCATGGTTTCTATCCAATTCTACACCAAAATATATATACTTTACAAATTATGATAGCAAAAGAATTTTGAATTGAATGAAGAATGCATGGAATCTTTTGAGGAGATAAAAAGTTAACTAAGATTTTTTTTCCATTTCTAGCTACACTAATTGATAAGGAGAGTTCTTTACTTGGTAACTTCAAACAAGTTGATAGATTTCATTCTTGTAAAAAGCCTTAAGCACCAAATACATATATATTATATGAGCAAGATCTTTTAAGGTTTATAGATAAAATATACACTTATAAAGAAACTTATGCTAACTCCCATGACAAAAGCAAGAAAGTTTCAACACCACTTTTAGGACTATATTATTAGCATACTTGCCACTACGATATATGTTATACAAGCTTGAAATTTCTAAAAGGATAATAAGACTGTCAGTTGATCTAGGAGATTTATTGATATACTCTAAGGAACTCTATAAACTCTCAAGTGATAGTAAATTTCATTATGAAATGTACATTCTCGAAGGATCTAAGTGATGAAGATGTAAGTCAATGACCTCTATTATGGGTTATATATATGTAAGGAGCCATGAGATAAGGTGGGAATAAAGTAGGAGTATGTGTATAATAATCCCTCAATATATACTTCAAATATTAACGAAACCATAATTTCAAGAAAATTAATAATAAAGCAAATATAAAGCTATCTTGTGTGTAATTTGATTGATGAAAGAACTGCAAAACTCTAATATCTTTAATAAATTAGACTCTTAATTGGTTGTCAATTAGTTAAATGAATGTTATAAAGTTAGAAAGGATGAGATGCAAAGATACAAGGACTTCTTAAATTTTGTACTAATGAGATTAACATTAATGTTGAGTTAAAATTCAGAAAGAAGAGTGGTAGACCAATTTGTTAAAGAGGGAGCTAGAAAAGTTTGGACATTTGGAGCATTCTCAAAAAAGAGAATAAGCCTATGCTTAACAAAGCAATTTTGGGTCAATTCACAGAGGGTGAGTAAGAGCAGATTCCCAACTATCAGTTACATTGAAAAAAGGGAGCTAACTCATAATAAGGAATAGGTTCAAAATATATTATGTAGATATGCAAGATATATCATAATATGGGGCAATTATACAAGAAATCCTTCATGATGCCTTATTTATGTTGAGTTAGTTTAATATAAACACACCAAATCTGGAGAGAAATCCATCAAGGATCCTAGTAAGCACATCAAGGAGTAGTTAGTCTAGCACATAAAATTTTAAGAGTTTAATATTTTTGGCAAATATTGAGGAAAGATTTTATGGACTATGTAAAGACCAGTAATTATTGTCAAAGCCATAATCCTTACCATCATCACCCAATTATAAATTACACACTAATTTCCAACATTGTACTATTTTATTAGTAAGGGATAGATAGATTAAAGCACTTCCCTTTTGATATGAAAAATATAACTTTTCTTTTCGTGGTAGTTAATTATTTCACAAAATAGGTTAAGGCAAAATCATTCACATAATTCACATTGAAGGTGTTAGAAAATTCATTAGAACCATATTATATGCAGATATAAAGTTTTTTTTTCAATAGTTATATGAAAGCAAGAATAGAGTTTTTAAAGATCTATAAGAATTAAGTAAAAAGTTTCTTCGATAGCACATCCAATATCTAATGGTCTAGCAAAAGTGCCAATTATAGGAAAATACAAAGATTGAAAATGAGGGTAGACCATAGTAAGAGCTATTGTTTCGAGAAACTATATAAGATTTTTAGGCATAAAAAGTTAACTCAAAGAGATCCATAGAAAAATCCCCTTTTAATTCAACATTTAGAGTAGAGGAACTTGTTCCTGTTGATTTAGTATTTATAAATCTACAAATGTCCAGCTTTATTAAAGAAAATAATTACAAGTATCTTTAAAATGTTGTGAGTTGATCGAAGAAAGAAAAAAAAAACAACATTGAGGAATGTCACTTATCAACAAAGAGTCAAGCTATTCAATATGAAGAAAACAAAACATATAACTTTTGTTAAAGAAGTTTGAACCTAAAGAGAGAAAACACATTGGAAAGTTTGGAAGCCAGAGGAAAGCTTGCTTTAAATTAAACAGGATTGTATAGAAGCATGAGGTATCTAACTTTTTAATGCCTCATATTTATAATTATTACCTATTCCTTTGAAATGTTAATGTACTCATCGTTCTCAATCTTAGGTAAGGCAAATAAATATCTTAGTTCAGATTATCGATTGTGTAACTGTGGATGTTTCAAGTTAATCATTTCTTAACACTTATTAAACTTGATAAGTAAAATGGCCACATTATTGTAGTTATAAGTATCAAATGACTTACTTTTTAGGAAATCACAATATATGTCAACTTTTTGCATATTTCTAATGACTTACTTTTTAGGAAATCGCAATGTATGTCAACTTTTTGCTTATTTCTAATGAATTACTTGATTTTATTGTAAGTTCTCAAGTCAAGTCTTTTGTAATCTATATTTAGACTCTAAATCTTGGTATCAAAGGCTTCTTTATACTTGTTCATCTCCCCTACCTCTTTAGCATGCTTATGATTTAGCTCATTTATAAAATTTTCTTACTGTCTAGCCATCCTAATATTGCTCAAGGAGAGCCTCTCCATCTCCATGCAAATTAATAAAGAACTTAAAATAACATAAGAATATTGGGTTTGAATTTCTAAAGAAGTTTGTGTAAATTTTACCTTTATAATGTTTATTTAAGCTTGACAACAAACTATCTCTATTTAGTTATTCTCCAGAAACCTGCTATTCTTGGGAAACACAATGCCCTTGTAAACTTGGATTCTAACTCTATACTAACCAAAGATAGATCATCCACCTTGATATTCTGTTTAAAAATTACTACTTCAATCTCGGGTATGAATTTTTTTTCCTTTGTATTTGAACGTAGCAAACTGAGTATATTGAGCAGATTTGGAGGCCGGTTGCAGTGGCTTTAAGGAATGTTTCACTTGATATACATATAGACAAATATGCCAACCACATGATCTACATGAGTTTCCTTATGGATCTATAGATTTCCTTGAGACACCCTTCTTTAATGTGCCATAGCTATTTTGAGGCACAAATAAAAGCATATTGAGATCCATCCTTGCAAAAGTTCACATTAAATGGTTAATTTCAAACTATATGTAAATAATAGTATTTTTCTTTAGATATCGATTATTAATGCTAGTCTCTATCAAAAGGTTTTTCTCTAACATCTCATCTTTTGTAGGAAGGGAATTCTTAAAATCCATTAAGAGTTAAAGATGGCATCCAAATTTTTTCTTTTACTAAAATCTAGATTAACCTCCCTCAAGCCTGCCTAAAGCTACAAGTGCTTTCATCCATCAAGGACGTGAATAAGAAACATTTTTGTCACCTGTGAGCTCCTTTAAGTGATTTGTTCAAAGTCATTTCAAGTATAAAGTTTAGGCTAAAGCAATTAAAGAATTTGCTTAAGTGTCTAATTAATTTGATGCAGAAATCCACAAAGCTCCATGGATTGTTCAATATTTTAAGTGATACGCTACTTAGAAAGAGGAGATGAGATACTAAGAGTAGGATTGTAATTGTTTCAGTGGCATACATTTCTCCTTTAAGGTTTGGCAGCGTAAATTTGAGAACTTAGTTAAGGGAATTATGGGCTAATGGACATATGTCTATACCAAGAGTCGTATAAATATAAAAAATTATTAGTAGACCCACGATGTTGTCTCCACACGTTCATAATGCCGTCTGGCAAAAAATAAGGAACCCACAATCATATCCTAAATACCGAAACATATAAGTAAAAGTGAGAATATATATATAATCAAGATAAATGCATCAAAAGGATGAACTTTCACTTCATCTTGTCAAAACTCACATCATTTTCTTAATTACAAGTTAAACTAATACGAGGTAGTACAGAAAAACAAAAGCATAAACCTAAAGATACTATTCTATTTATATAGTTATCGTGTTTATCATTTTTCAATCAAAAATAACTTTTTAAAAAAGCATTTTATTTGCTCTTCCTGATTTCATCCTAGATAGTCAATTAGTGTCTATTTTATTTCAAAAATTCAAGTATTAATACATATCTTTTTATTTTGATTTCAATAATTTCTAGAGAAAGTAGAGTTTGATTTCATTTTACCTAAATTACTTTATTAGTGAACGAGAGCTTTAATTAGTATTATGACTATCTTATTTTTGGTTTATCTCATCTAATCTATCTCCCGTTCCTGTTTATTTGGAGTTTTCCACCTAACAAGGTCATTTTTTATATTTTAAAAACTTGTTTTTGCTTCACAGGTCAATTTAGTTTTAATCAACCTAAAACAGCCGATTAATTGTGCTACGTTTTTTTTTATTCGAGGAAATCCCGTAGGCGAGCCAAGCGGGCACACCTCTCCCACGACCCAATTGACTCACCACCCCACAAGCGGGTCAAGCGGGCTCACCTTTATCATCGAGGGCCCATCTAGTTCTCCACCTTCAGGTAAAATTCTGGCTGCCCCAGGCTCTTACAAGAGGGGCTAGCATGCAATCGAATCTGGGACCTAACCGAAGTCAAGCCTCGCTCTTAACCATCAAGCCACACCCCTTGAGAGCTGTGCTACGTTTAACTCACTGAGTAATGACTTTGCTGCTACTAATTAATCCATATTACAATCTTAATCCTTCCCAGAAATAGATTTCAACACTCACTTGATATCATTATTTAAACTAACTAGACCCATTTTAGGTCGGCACCAGCAATCACAAATTTACATACATCACGAAGCAAAAATACATTTATTACTCATTAATGGAATTTATCATTGTTCTTAAATGATAATAAAGAATCCAAACTTTTCAACCTCTTGCGATGAATACCAGTTCTTTTAATTTAAAATATGGGAAGTTGTTGCTCCTTTCTATTTTAATTACAAGATGTTGAAACTATTATTTAATGAGATATACTAAAAATTGTTTTCCCAATAAAAGACTTTCAAAAAATAGAATCTCCTTCTTCCCCAAAACGTGGGACAGCCGACTTATCTCAACGTATATATAATTTCTGCCATTCCATTCTTATGTTTTCTATTTATTCTTTCATTAAATTTGGTTTGGCTTATTCAGAATCAAATCGGAGCGTGAACTGAGAAGTTTGTTTCCATGCGAATTCTGTATTTCGTGACTTGATATCTCTGTCACCAGTTATCTGCAAGCATTATATATATATATATATATATCGTTTATCTTCTTCAAATGAAAATGATAATAATTGATAAATATAAAAAGAATAATCGTTGAAATTATGAACTGAACACTAATTTTTATAAACAATCAAACCCACATACAGTATGATTGCGACATGCATTTACTTATGTAATTAACTAGTGAGTGTGCATACAAAAATGTTATATTACCAATAGAACCAATAAAAGAGAATGAAGAAAGCAAGAAACACGCTCCATGAAAGTGAGAGTGGGCAAAGGCAGGACCTCACTCTATCTTTAATTGTTGTCGTTAAAAGCAGGTGGTCCTAACCCTAAGAGCCGCAAAGCTTTTTCCACCGTTTGCCTGATTCTTACACTAAACTACGCACCAACTGCACATCCATTTCTTCTTCTTGCATCTTTTTGGCCTTTCAAACGCACATGGGAGGAGGACGGCGGAGAAGGCCGGACGGTCGGCAGTGTGCGAGCGCGAGGAGGATGACGTCTTCGGGCGTGCGGTGTGCGGTGACGTCAAGACGGTGTGCGGTGGACGTCTTTGGGCGTGGACGACAGTTGAGGGCCGGAGGTGAGGTGAGGCAGGTGGCGAGGCAGGCCGGAGGTGCGACGACGGCGGAAGAGAGAGAAGACAGAAGAAGACGAATAGAGAGGGAGAGTCGGCAGTCGACAGTCGGCGGGGGATAGAGGGCAGAGATAAAATTAGGTTTTAATTTTTTTTATTTGCAGAATGACCCCTCCAATTTTTCATTTTACGGAATGGCCCTGGAATATTCCGGTATTGGCGGTACCGGCCAGTACCGACCGGAATTTATTCCCGGTACCAATATGCCCATTTCGGTACCATTTTTTGGCCGATACGGTACCGACCGGAACGGTACGAAATCCAGAACACTGCTTATGATACAAAGTGGTATGGTGCAAATATAATCTTCCTAAAGCCGCTACAACGTTATGAAGGGCCATAAAGGAGAAATCACGCACTATCAACATATTAGATAAGTTTAACTGCTTGAAAAATTGGTGTACCTTTGTAGAAGTCAATTGGAGAGCACTTCACACTTTTTTCCAATGCAAATACACAGGTAGAGCTTGGAAAATCGTACTTCATAAATGTACAATCAATAATCCATCATAGAAGAGCCAACACATCACAAGATGGAGTTTAAACTTACGTGTTAAGAAAGATCACAAATGGTGTATTACATAACCTTATCCTACTTGGTACTATACATATAGGATGAAAGAAACAGACCCATTTTCCACAATAAAGAATTCATATCATTATCTTTTCTGACAAGCTTGCGCTATGGTCAACTTGTATTGACATGCGGAGACATAACTAGTTTCTGTATTTACAAATCTGATAATGCTTTGTAGCTTGGCAAAATTATATGTTTCTCCTCTTGAGAATCTATTGTAAAACATTTTTCTTTTTAAAATTTTATGGCTTAATTTAATTTCATTTTAAAAAAGAAATTATGTGGTTTTTGGAAACCAAAATCCACCAGTTACTAAGACAACGGCAGAATGGTAGCATGTGGTTTAACACCACTAAATTTTTGGGAAGTTTTGCATATTATTTGCTTATGATGCTTTTATTTATTAAGTCGTCAGTGTAGTTGAATGCTATTATTTGGAGAAGGAATAGTTATTGCCAGCACGATTGGTGGCATCCAGTGGCAGGTAATGTGGGAGAAGGCATTCTTACAGTGAGTGGCGTGCTCGGAGTAGACGGGTAAAGCTGGCGATAAATGGGGGCGTACTTTAGTTGATTAAACAAGGAGGCATTACATCAGAGCAGGTGATGTTTGAGGAGCTGACTAAAGGGGTAGCTCCAGGCCACTAAAGGCGCGACGTTTGATGAGGAGGTGTGCAGGTGACGGTGAACAATTTTGGTGGCTAGGGTTTTTGTGTCTAGTTTCTAGGTTTTCTAAAAAGAGAAGAATAGGGTTGTCTGGACTTAAAGTTAGGCTTATTTTAGGGCTAGAATAAGGAGTGTTTGGCAATATGGATATGACTATCAACAGGGCAAAACAAAGGTTGTATAGCTATAAGATTAAAGCAATCTAAAACCAATATTAGAATTGTTTGTGCGAGTTTAAGTGTGACGTGAACAAGAAAACAGAAAATTTATTTAGCTTTTAGGTTAAACTAATTCTAAGTCTAAATTAAGTTATTTTAAGTATGGAATAATGTATTTCTAATTTAACCAAGTTCTAAACACATTTTACAAGAGTTTTAAAATTAAATCAATTGCAAAATTATATCAAATATTATTTTAATGTGATTAAGATTAATAATCATATTAATTCCTAATTAAAATTTAGAAAAGTAATTTATAAAATTAAAATTAATTATATTGAAATTATTTAATTAGACTCCTTAAAATTATTAAAATTGATCTCTTAATTAATTAAGAAAGATGTTTGTCAAGTAATTTATTATTTTTATTTAGAGAATTACTCTATATATTTAGAATTTTTTAATTTATGAATAATAATTTTCTTTATTTATTATAAGAGGTATTTTTTGATTAAAATTTGAAACTAGTTTTTATTTATTAATTAAATGAGCTTTATTTAATATTTGGAAAATAGTTATCTAATTTATTGAGGAAATATTTTCTAATAAATGAAGTATTTTAAATAAATTCAAAGGTGTTTTATTTAATTTTGAATGTGACTTTCTTTAATATTAGAAAATACGTTTCTAATTAAAGAAAAGTAATTTTAATTAGATTAGAAATAGTTTTCTTATTGGATTAGAATTTCTTACTTTTTGAATTTTGAAAGAGGAGTTTTTCCAAATTATAATAAATAAGAAATATAATTTATTGAAATTATTTTCAGTTAATTTTGTTAAAGGTGTCAAGATAATTAGAAATAATTTCTAATTGAATTTGAAAATTCTTGTCAATTTAAATTAAATTTCTATTTGAAGTAAGAATTTGATTCATTTTAAGAATCAACGAGTTTGATCTAATTTAATTATCCAAAGAGTTGAAAATATTATTTTAGATTATGAAAAGATTATGAAGATCAATAACTATAATAAAACAACCTTGATATTTTATGCATATAATTTGATAATGTGTAGGTAAATTCTATGTTTTAATATATGTTTGATATATGATACATGTTAAATTGTATATTTTATATTTATGACATTTTTACATGCTATTTTGTGTTTGATGAGAAGAATAAAAATAAATTTCTTGTTAAAATATTAAAGACACATTGGGAACATGATTGTTATCTTCCATTATTTAAGAGTAAAACTAGAGTTTTGTTTATTATAAGGCTTGTTAAGTGACTAAAAGCTCCTTTAACCAAAATAAATTTTATCTTAAATTAGTGAGTTCTACTTAATTAAATTTACATGATTTGGACGAGTGAATCATAATTATATAAATTTAAAGGCAATGTTATGAATAATATATAAGATATATTTTGACAAAAAGTTCTCACCCAATAAACCTAAGAGTTACATAAGATGTGATCAATAAGGTTTTATCTACCTAATTTAAATTAGTTGGTTTTTTGAGTGACTCGAGATCAAATAAATTTGAATATGATCCTAGATTACTAGAGAGAATAGAGTAATCTTTCTGAATAATAGTGAGCGCTATTATTTTGAATAAAATAATGGGATTAACCAGATGTATGTTTAAAGTCCTAATCTTATTTAGCATTCTTGTCATATAACCAATTACTTTATTTTATTCCATTTATATTTTGTTATGAGTAAAATTTACCTTATTTAGTATAGTTAAGACAAAATTATTGAAACAAATTTCTTAGATATAGATTAGGTTTGAGAAGAGTTCTCAAAGTTAAAAAGGAAAATTGTATGTCCCTGATTTAATTTTGCTATTAATCCCTCTTTAGGATTTGGTGATAGAGTTTTAAAGATGTGACAATATCTTATAGATAATAAAATGTAATGACATTTGAGTTGAATAATATCTCATAAACTTTAATGACGGTATGAAAGATGTATGTCAATACAATGACAACATAATATGATAGGTTCCATAGAGTAGAGCTAGAAGTTATAGTACCTTAGTGAAATTGTTTCCATTCAATTTAGCCTACTAAAAGCATAAATATGGACTAAAATTAAAGTAGTTAACTTAGATGTGATAATAGTTGTCATTAGGTGAAAAATTACTACATGACTTCTCTTGCCTATATGTGATATGATAGAGATCATATATATATATATATATTCTAATTCATATTTTCAATATTTTATACAAAATATGGATTAAACAATATTATAGTACTTAAGATATGATAAGAAATAGATTGTTGAGAAAAAGTAGTTAATCCAAGTTTATACAAATAGTTTGTATGTGTCGGTAGGAATACAAAGTTGGATAACCGAGACTATCCTTTCATGCCCTATTGGTTAAATCAACATAATGAGAATTGTAAAGTTACATGTAAGGATATATGTATCCTTTTCATTATGAATCATATAAAAATTGCGAGACTTATTATTTGGATAATAATAAATCAATCTTTCGTGAAAGGATGATAATGACAGTGAATTGTTAAATCTTATATATATGATGTATGAGATGTTGTAACAATTCGTAAAAATATGATACTTGTATTTCATTAGATTACTAATGAATTTATGTGATATAGTTATATGTATTAAATGAAATATTTACTTAGATTTTGGAAAATTTTAAATCATTTAATTCTAAGTAGAAATTAAGTATTGAGAAAGTTAACGTGCTTCGATGAAATCTATATGGTGAGATAGAAAATTTTGGGTTATCTACAGGGAACGAGATTCTATATTGAACACCTTCATAACTAAATTCCATAAGAGTTGAATTTGTGAAAGGAGGACTATACATTGATATATTGGATATTTCTTTTGTAGTTATGCCTAGTATAATAATTTAACTTCAATAGTTCCAATTAAATCAATTAGCAAGTTTTCATATTAGATATGAAATGCTAAGATTTTGAAAGAGTCAAAGTTAATGGTTTTGGGGGGTGATTCTTAGTTGAAGAATTGATTATTCAGTAAGTTTAGAAGTAAATTAGATAATAAAAGGTTATGAGATATCCAAAAGGCTAGATATAATTTTATAGATCCATTAAACTCTTGGCCTCTCAAAGTTTCTATTCTTCCATGGCTTTTGCAAGTCTCAACTGATCCTCATGAACTTCTCTTGGTGAAAGAGGCGCCAATGTGAATTGTTTCTCCCCCATCTTGAATGAATACCTATTTTTGAATCCATCAGGCACTGTATGTCTATCATATTGCCATGGTCTCCTTAATAGTAAATGACCAGCATGCATAGAAACTACATCACACAACACTTCATCAGAATATCTCCCAATTGAGAAAGCCCCTAGCACTTGCTTATTCACCTTAACCTCTCCACACTCATTAATCCATTGCAACTTATAAGGGCTAGAGTGCTTAATGAGAGGCAGCCCCAATTTCTCAACCAAATCCTGATTGCAACATTGGTGCAACTACCTACATCAATTATTAAACTGCATATCTTACCCTTAATTGAATATCTGGTGTGGAATATGTTCTCCTTTTGTTCATCAAGCTCTATCTTTTCTTATCCATTGAGAGCTCGCCTAACTACTAGTGCTTTGGCCTAGACTGGTTCCTCAACTTCTTTATCTGCGAAATCCTCCAACTTAGGCATATCACCTCCATCACTATCTTCTGATTCAATTACCCCGTCTCGCAAATACATGATCTTCCTATTGGGACATTGGTTTGCCTTTTGACCCTAACCCAAACACTTGAAGCATTTGATGTCTCTTTGCTTAGTTATAGGATTTTGATCATTAGATGTAGGCGTACCTTTAAAGGTTGTCCACTTTTCCTTGGACTTGTCCTTATTGTCATAGGACTTATCCTTGCTCTTTTCCTCCTTCTTTGGCCATTAGGAACCCAAGAATTTGAAGATCCCGACGTGTTACCCTTACTGAAACTTTTTCCCTTCAATTGCTTCTCAATCTTCATAGCGATGCTTACCACGTCCTCTAACTCCAAGTATTGATGAAGCTCTAACACGTTGGTTATCTTTTTGTTTAGACTAGTAAGGAACCGAGCCATTGTAGCCTCTCTATCCTTCTCTATGTTAGCTTTTATCATAGCTATCTTCATCTCTTTGAGGTAATCTTCCACGCTCTTCGTGCCTTGCCTCAATGTTTGGAGTTTTTGGTGCAACTCCCTATAGTAGTAACTTGGCATGAATCTATTTTTCATGATGTGTTTCATCTCATCCCAGGTTTCAACTGGTATGAGATGAAGGAAAGAAAGACAATCTAGATGAATCTTGAATGATAAGAACAAATCTTGAATGAAAGATCAAACAAAGATTCAAAGAATCATAATCTTGGATGTTTCTTTATCAATCTTGAAATTTCATTTCTTTCTTAATAGGTTCTTGAATGAAACAAAGACAATCTAGATGAATCTTGAATGATAAAAACAAATCTTGAATGAAAGATCAAACAAAGATTCAAAGAATCAAAATCTTGGTTGTTTCTTGATCAATCTTGAAATTTCTTTTCTTTTCTTTCTACTGTTCACGTTTTTTTAATTGATGATCAAGAAAATAAAGAATCAACTAGAGAAACAAGAACATAAATAACCAATAATGGTAGATTCGTTCCAAGCAATTAAACCCTAATTTTTTGTGATTTTTTTCTAAGGAATCAACAAAGAAAACAATGAAAGATACGTATAAATTCAATAGAATTAAGCCAAAGCTCTGATACCAACTGATACTGAAACCCCAAGAAAACAACATTCTTGAAACCCCCTAATCCTATTAAACCAAAGCTCCAATCTTTCTATTATAAGAACATACTAGTTCAAACCCCAATTATACGAAATTGAGACCTAAACCCAAAGAAAATAGAAGAATTGAACACGCCACAAGTGATTACCATGATAAGTGATGCAATCCTTGAAGTAACAACAAGAAGAACACGCCTTTCTTGAAGAGAATATTTCTAAAATTTCATTAATCAACTAATATGATGTTTACAAGGATAAAATAAGGTATTATACCCTTGCCCACATCCTAACCCTAAAAGGAATTAAAAAACAAACCTAATCCTAACCAGTTTAGGAGTTTATAGCCCAATAATGCAATCTGATCCTAATCCGCTTAGGATTGGGCTAAACTAACTTAAATAAGACCAAAATAACTTAAATAAACCTAAGGGGGAATGGGCCTAATGGAGCACTCTACTTAGGCCCACACACTTGGTTGTACAAAACTAGCTTAAAATAAACTAAGGTAAGTGACTTTTAATGAGTGCACATGCTTACAAATAAATATCCAGTCCGTAACAAGTCTTTTGGCCCTAATAAATAAAGGATAAATAACAAGCCCAATGTATTAAATTAATCCCTTAAGAATAATTGAACATGTCTAAGTATTAGCCCCTCCACACGCCCTCTCTAGAAGAATCACAAGCTTGACTACTCTACTTGAATTCTCCATGGATGGTTCGGCCTTGTCATCAAGGTGAGATGTAATGTGACTTTGAACAAACACTTGAAATGCTTGTTTAAGCCTTGCTGCACATTGTCTTGTAATAGGTCCATTTGGCAAAGTAAGCTTGTCTTGACGTGTGGCACTTTAATCTCCATTGCTACCATGGCTTCTTGTATCATTAACTAACATAGTTTCTTTATTAAATTTGGTTTAAGGTATGTTTTTGCATTTTTATTTATTCAATAATGCATATAAGATTCTAGGATGCTTTAAATTTTTATTATTTTAGTTTATTATTAGTATTTTTTTATTATTTGAGAATAATGGAACTTTTAATACAAGTTGGACTATATTCTTTATGAGCATCCATGATGTTATTTTGAGTATTTTACATATTTTAAGTTTGGTTAAGTAATTTAGGACAAGGAATTTCCACTTTAAATATTCAGATTTTAAAAGAGACTTTTGTATCTTTTTATTTCCTTAATCTTGATGCACAATATTAAGGACAATATTGTTTTATGCATCTTGGGTCATTTAGAATTAGACTAATATAATTGCATGCATTTTTTTAACATTTTCATTTTTTTTGTGTTTTTAGTTCTATTTTTAGGTTGTGTTTTTAGGAGCTCATTAGTAACTTTATATTAATGACGTGAGTTTTTGCAAGATTTTATGTGAAGGTTGATTAAAATAATTAGATATATAATTTGGTTAAGTAGATTGTATACAAATCTTATCTTTTTGAATGCTAGAACTTGAATTTTATATTTTGGAGATTATATTAAGATTTTTTTTGGTAAATTAGGTATAGATTAATAAAAAAAAAATATGTACCTTAAGATTTGTATAAGCATTAAGATGATAAAGGCACTTATGATTTGAGTTTGAGTCAAATTGCCTACATTTTTATGCATGAATCTATTAATGAGCCTCTTGAAACTTATATCAAATTTAATCTTTTTCTTAGTTACCCCTATTCTAAAGAGCTTTGAGCCTAAAAAGAAAAAGAAGTATTTACTTCTTAGTTCATAATTAATTAAGCTTTTGCTGATGTGATTTTTAAGAATGAGATGTAAGAAAATAAGTGTGTTAAATTAGTAAAAGTATATTGAAGAGACAATGTAAAAGGAAAATATCATGCCAATTCAAAAAGTTGACAAAGAAAGAAAATATGCAAATTTGGTAGCACGTCATAATGCTAGTTATAGTAAACTAGAACTACGACTGTGGCTGTTGGATCCCGATCCCGGAGCCCAGTCAAACCGTGCTGGACCCCGGTACCGGAAGCCCAACTATCCGGAACGGAAA
>JANZLH020000397.1:1534007-1556212 GCA_026770325.2 Erythroxylum fimbriatum
ATGATTGTAAGTGTTGTGTGTATAAAATGGGCCCAACCGGCCCAAAGTGGATTGATTTGTAACTGAAAAGGGTTATGAATGAAATTGGGCCCTAATTGACCATTGAAACTGTATTAATTGTAATGTATTGAAAACAATATTCTATCGACTTTTAAATTTATTTGGCCCACATTGGAAATGGACTTTCGCATATGTTAGTGTTTTCAAAAAAAAAATTATTATTATGCCGACTTCTGATTGATTGAGTGCCTAGCATGCCACCTTCGCGGATACGGACTCGGATATCACCATCGATGTCGGGTTTGGGTCTTGTAGGAGTGGGATGCTACAGACACGCATCACAAACGTATGCTTTCGTGTCAAAAGGCTATAATGACATTCCAACCAATCATGAAAGAAGCTCCAAGAATGGCCTACGATCATGGCCTACATGCCAGGATCGTGATAGAAGGCTTTGATGTGAGCTATCGGGCAAGAGTGCAAACACTTATGAACTTCAGGTTTTAAGGGACTTTTTGAACCTTTAGGACTAGAAAAACCCTAGGGTTACCCAAAATATAAGAGACTATTAAAGGAACAACAAGAAAAGAACGAAGGGAGCTTTTTCATGTAGCCACTTTTTGGAAACCCTAACAGAGAAAAAGGAAGAGAAAGAGAGGAGGAAGCGGAAGAAAGAGGAAGAAGAAGCGATCTTGATGTGCTTCCCAGATCAGGAGGTTTCCCAACACTGCTGCCTTCCCAAATCATCCATTCTAAGTTTTTATTTCCTTTTTGTTTCAATTTGATTCATATACAAAGTTGAGATGGAATGTATGATGATAGATGGTAGAATGTTGATGATGTTCTAACTCTTTTTTGAGATTTTATTTTGATTTAATGATAATTTAATTGATTATGTTTATTAGATGAATGTCATGATTTGATTCCGTCCTTGCATAATTCGGTAACAAACTGAGCGGGTGAACTAAATGAAAAATGATTAAATAGTATTAATGAGAGTTAGGCAATTTAATAGAAACCGCGACAAATCATATTAGTAATTATACAGATAGAGATCCCATATGATATTCTGAATGTTTATTAGAGTGCTTTAGGTCTAATTAGGGTTTTTGATAATTTGTAAATTGAGAGATTACAAATTTCATAATCCAATTAGGTTTTATAAATTAGGGTTAGTGGTTATAACTTAAGAGAGACTAATCAGCCCTAAGATCGTCTAGAACTGACACCCATTAATACATAATCAGCTAGGTTAGCATTAATGATAGGTAAAATCCCTTTTCTCATAACATGGTAAATTCTTGGTTGATTTCCATTATGCGTGCTTATTGCTCAATTGCTAATTCTTTCGTGTTTAATTTTTGAATTAATTGGTTAAATTCAATTCTTATATTTACTTCCCGTAACTATATTTATTTTTAGTTTCATATCTTTTTAGCCTTAGATTTTTAGGATTAGACTAATACCCCTCCTCGTGGGATTGACACCTCTTATATTACAGTCGTGACCTATGCATTTATGGTGTTAAAGTGCTTGTAAATTTTAAAGATCGAATAACACTATCAGAAAACACTAATGATAAGCTTAAGCTTGCCTTGACTTTGGGCAAGGAGATTGAAATTTTAGATTTGGAAATTAAGGAGTGTAAGTTGATTTTGGGTAGCGAGAATAGAGAGAGAGATCCTGAGACTGTTGAGGTAGAAGAAGGGGTTAAGGGAGAAGCTAATCAATTAAAATTAGTATAACTAAAAAAGCTCCCAAAACACTTTAAAATGTGTTTTCCTTGGGGAGAACAACATACACCAAGTGGTTTTTTATGCTTCTCTTAGTAGTAAGGAGGAAGAGAAACTGAGGGAATTGAAAAGGCTTAAGAAAGTCATTGGTTGGGGGTTGAGTGATATAAAAGGCATTAGTCCCTCCATGTGCATGCATAAAATAATTGTAGAAGAGGGGGCTAAGCCAATAAGATAACCCCAAAGGAGGCTCAACCCAAACATAAGTGAGGTAGTTAAGAAGAAGGTTCCTAAGCTCCAAGATGAGTGGGGGGTGATCTACCCTATAACAGATAGTGCGTGGGTTAGTCCTATGCATGTGGTACCTAAGAAAATAGGCATAACTATAGTTCAAGGCTGGGGAATGTGTATGGATTATAGGAAGTTGAATAGTGTGACTAAAAAAGATTATTTTCCTTTACCTTTTATTAACCAAATGCTAGATAGATTATCTGGTCATACTTTCTATTTTTTTCTTGATGCTCTTTTAGGTTATTACCAAGTTCCTATAGCACCGAAGGATCAACCAAGCTGACCTTTACATGTCCATTTGGGACATTTTCTTTTTAGAGGATGCCATTTTGGCTTTGCAATGCATTTGGTACGTTTTAGAGATGTATGTTGTCCATTTATTCAAACATGGTCGACAAGTTCATTGAGGTATTTATGGACAATTTCTTTGTTTTCGGTAATTCCTTTGACAACTATTTACATAAATTAACTCTTATACTTGAGCAATGTATTGAATGCAATTTGAAATTAAGTTCAGAAAAGAGTCATTTAATGGTAGATTATGGCGTTGTTTTGGGACATGTAGTACCACATAAGGGCATAGAGGTGGACAAAGCCAAAATTGATTTAATTTCTCGTTTGCCACCTCCATCATCGGTTAAAGGTATTAGAATTTTTTTAGGGCATGATGGATTCTATAGGACGTTCATAAAAGATTTTTAAAAAATCTCTCATCCTCTGTGTAATTTGCATAGTAAAGATGTCCCATTCGTGTTTTATGATGAGTGCCTGATTGAGCCCAAGTTTATATTATTAATTGGCTGAATTTTTATAATTGCTAATGCACTTTTTGACCCCTAATTGTGACTTTTGTGCTTAAAGTAGTTCCTCATAGTGAGCTCTTAGTATTCGCAAATTGTTAGTTAAATTGTTGCAGATTGACATTAATTGCTGTATAATTTTTTCCAAGGACAATTGATACTGCAAATTGTTATTTTATTTTGTAGGAACAATGGAGTCAAAGAGAAGAAAAAGTCAACAAGGTCCTTCACACGTCGCGGCGCATGCAGAAGACGACACGCCGAGGCCAGAAAGCCGAAGATGACACGCCGCGGTGAGTGAGCCAGAGCACACATCGCGACGTCAATTAATTCGCACGTCGCGACGTGCAGACGGATACGCGCACTTTAAATGGAAATTATCTCACTGTTCCGACCCGACCCGACCTCGATTCTTTAAATACTTACTAAACTAGGTCAAAAAGGGTTGGCTGGTCACACACTGAATAGACAGAAACACTCATACCGACAGACACCATTCGGCAGCCACCAGGATAGACGATTCTCACCGCACCACCTGCATCATTCCATCTCTGATCATCACCACCCATCCACGGACATTTCACCGCCACTTCCACCGTCAGTCTCTGGAGCTATGTTTAACGTCGGGATTTCAGCAGTGATGGATATTGCCAGAGTTATGCACGACTAAAGTTTTGGATCCTAAGATGTAGCATCGGCTTGAGTTTGTGGGCTTCAAAGGGGAGTATCACTCATCGTCTGAAATTTAGTTATATTGTTGTATAACTCTAAGTTAGAGTTTTCGGTATTATAACTATATTAGCCTGATTATGGTTTAATTGGGTGTTGAACGATGATTTGTTTTATGGACTAGTTTATGTAGAACTTTGTGCTTTAATATATGAGGTCTCATATATGTCTTTAGTGATTGCATTAATCATGATTATCTGCCTGGTTGTGTTTGATATAAATGATTATGTTTGATCCGATTGACCTACTGCAGGAGCATATCCATTTTACACACTAAGGTTTTTAACAAGAGTTTAATTAATGGGTTATTTAATTAAATCCTTGGACTTAAAGGGTCCTTTAAGGTTGATTTTTTGAAAACTTGGTGATTTCTAATCCACGCATACACTAAGATGCGCTTAACGGGATCTTGAGCAATGGGATTCCTTGATCAAGATCCTGCACTTAAAGAATTCTTTAAGGTTCTAAGGCCCAAGAGCGCTTAATGGGGTCTTGAGGAATGGAGTTCATTAATCAAGAACCTGGACTTCAAGAGAGTTCTTTAAGGTTTACCATTCAAACTTAGTGATTTCTACTCCCATCAAATTAGTTTTGAACTGTGATAGCCAAAGCTCATTTTCAAAAGGATTTCATCACTTGTCTAAGTCTTTTCATTTTCTATTTTCAAAAACCCAAAAAATACTTTTTATATGCTTTTTTACAATGCATTTTAGTTCATTAATGTTTTCAAAAATCAAAACCCCCTTTCCTTACTAATTTCTCTTGCATTTTATGACATATAGGCTAGTTTAGGTCCATTTCATTAGGTTTCGATTAAGTGAGACGACCCGAGGTTGCATCCTGTACTGCAATCTTTAGAATTAAATTATTTTTGATTCGGCTTCCAAGGGATCGATCTTTGGATCGAAACAACAGAGCCGCGATCAGCCTTATATATTTTTTTCCTGATCAATGACCTCTTATATTGGCTATTGCTCTAGTTAAAGAAACTACCTTCATAATTTAGATCAAAGAATCCTAGTTAACTCACACAACTCCTAAACTTATCACTATTATCTCTAGAGCTTAAGTTGTCTCCTTTAACTTTATAAATAAAAAAGCACTATTGAATTCCCCTATTAACATCTATGAGGATTTCAAATTACTACCAATATTCCTTAATTCATTCCAAATAATACTTCTAAAGAAATTCATATTTGTTGCATAAACAAAAGTAAGGAAAAACATAATTAAGTTAGAAAGAATCTAAATTGAGAAGTGCATTACCTCATCTACTGACCTCAATAATTGTAACTATGACTTTATTAGAATCAAAAGTAACTATAATTTGACCATTTAACTGATGATGGTAAATAGAAATAATGGACTAATTATTTCCTAAAAATAATAACCCTATATCATAAGTTATATGTTAATCTTAGTCTTTTATATACCTATAATAACTGGCTTTTTATTAAATAGATATTATGAACTACCTACTATTTCATAAGGTAATTAAGCCCTCTAACAGGTCAAACTATAATTGACATCAAGTGGAGCTAAGGGAAATGATTCAAGCCTTTTCTTCTGCTTTCCTTTCTAAACTTCTTCTAGTTACAAGCTTAAAATCTTCTTCTGGTGATTTGTTATAAAGATTACTCTTATCTATTGTTATTGGGGTGCTAAAATTAGGAGTGGAAAGGTAACTACATTATCCTAAGTTTTTTTCTTCTTTGATCTAATTCCTTGGAAGCTTTTACAACTTGGCAAGTTAAACCTTGCTCAGGATTATGAGGGATAACTATTTTCAAGTTAGGTTACACTATTTATATTAATTATTGGGGAGTGTAAGGTAAATTTGCTTTCAAAGGAACATAATTTGGAGCTTATGGTATCATTATACTATTTTTAGCTAAGTTGAATTTCCAGTGGATTAGATGATATATTTCTATCTTAATTCATCTTTTTGATAAAGTTAATACCGATTTCAAATTCCTCAGCTCCTATATGTTCATTGTAATATCTTTTTTGAAAAGTTTCTTGATCGTTTGTCATGTTTTCCTCATATGAGACAAAGAAGGTCTATAGGTAGGTGATGGATATAATTAACTCCATCATCTTATCATCCTTTTCTAACTTTATGATTGAGATTATATCAGGCAAGTCCTACTCCATCTATCATAGACCAATATTTTAATGGTACATCATGGAAATTAATCCATATTTGTACATGTTGTATTCTTAGCATCTACATTTCTAATCTAAACCTCTAACTCAGAAATGCATCGGCTTATTATTAATCTGTTAGAGCCCTTTTTTCATTATTCTTCATTCTAACTTCTGAAGCAAAATTGATTAGAAACATGCCATTTTTATTTACAAGAACTTCTTGTAATTCATAGTTTTTCTAATATTTTTATGCCTATAAGTTCAAAGTTGGATATGCTAGTCTATTATCCATAAAGAAACTAACTATTATTGTAGACCATTTCAAGGCACCTTCCTTAAGGACATCCAATAGGGGAGCTACTATATTGTTACCCTTTAAAACCGAAGGAGGTAAAAGCCTTAGCCTTTCAAAAATAGAGACAATTCTTTAAATACTTGATGTTATAAAGCCTTCAAGGTTATCTCTTGGTAAAGAATAGTTTCCTCACCAATATGGGTGACTATATATCATAGTGAGGAGCTGGATAAAGAGACGTTAAAGGAAGTAAGGGAATGATTATATATTGAGGTTGAAGAATCAATGACAACAAAAGAAGGTTGATAATGCTTGGATAAGGAAAAGGGTGAGAACTTAGTGGATGAGAGGATCTCTCTTTCTAAGTAGAGAGTCAGGTGCAGGTGTAGTAAGAGAGTGAATTTCAAAAGTTTGAAAAGCCATACCTAATATAATATAAGACCATATTTCCCATTAGGTAGGAAAGGGAGATTACGATAAAGGGTAAGAGATTTAATAAGGTAAAAATGGAATAAACACATAAGACAAACCCCAAAAAAAGATGAGTTAACACAAGGTGAAAAGAAAGTTACCATGAAGAGCTATAGTTTAGAAATCTTAGTAATGGTTCAAAGAAAGCATAGAAAGCATAAAGTTGAAAGTGGAAAAAAGATGGTGCTTCTCTCTTTTAAAAAGAAAGATCCTTTCATTTTTGTAAACATCTTCATGATTCCTAGTTTTAAAATAATAATTAGTTTCCTTCATAATTTGTCATATATCTTTAATATTCTTAAAATCAAATATTTCAAGTGACACTTTCATAAAAGATTAATAAATATTACATTATAACTTTATAATAACTAATTAATTTATATATTTTATTCCAAGTTAAAATAAGTGATCGAATTAAATTTACACAATCCTATTATATTCCTAAATAAATTTGATAGAGAAGATTAATTATAGTATATAATTAAGAACTTATATACCTATTAGAAATAAAAAGTAATCAAATCAAAAGAGTATTCATATAGTTACATCTTTAAATCTCTTAAACTAAAAAATAATCATTCTGCCTCATAATTTTTTTATATCTTTAATATTTTCAAAACAAATAAAACATATTAGTAAAATTTCAAATAGAATTCATTACAAATAAATAAGCTAAGGAAGATTAATCATGATATGTAATTAAGAACATACCTCTAGGAAATAAATATAATATTGTTATAATAACATCTTTAAAGTTTTTACTCATAATACTAATCTTTCTCCTTTATAATTCATCTTATAACTTTGATATTTTTAAATTCAATTAAAATACTATATCAAAAATTCAAATAAAATTTAATATTCGTAAATTGTCTAAATAAGATTAATCATGATATATCATCAAGACTATATCTTTAAAAATAAAATGTAATAAAAATTATTCTTATATTAGCAACATCTTTAAGATTCTTATATTTAAAAGATCATGAAGATTTAAAATATATTATATAAATATTTTGTATCCAGTATAGGAATATTTCATGTATCCAAATAATAAAGTAGGTTAGATATTATTCAAGAATATTGTGTTTTAATATTATAAAATGTCACAATACTTCTATAAATAGTTGGGCTAGTCTTAATGGATAATACATCTTAAAACCTTTCATGCTTTTTGTGCTCGTGGAGTAATGTTTCAAATTTAGAGATAAAATCCTTTATTTCTTCTCCATTTTTGGTAGCATAATGAGAGTGTCTTTGTCAATCTTTTTCTTTCCTTCTAGTAGTTCATTGAAAGCATCATTATACCTCTTTTATCATTCCTTTTAGCAATCCATTGAAAACATTGATACCTTTCATCTGTAGGGAATAAAAAGCTATGAGATTTAAGAACTTTAAAAAATAGTTATCAAAAGTAGTAACATTATAGAAAAAGAAGAAATAAAACCCCAAAGTACCCTTTGAAAATAAGAGTCTAAGGAATAATATGAACTAAACGACAAAAATGGATGGAAACGAGTTGATGTAGAGAGAAGGAGAAAATGAACAAGGAAGAAGAGAATTAGGAAGTATTGGCAAATAACTAGACGAAGAACCTAAAGGATTAACCAAAGGAAAAAGAACTAGATTAGAGAGATGATAGAGATTCTCTCTCAAGCCATTCTTTTTAAAGGAATCCATGGGCATTATTCTATTAGAGTATCCTATTAATGACATCCCTCGCTCTCTATCTAGGGGCAACATCAATGTTCAACAAAAAAAGTTTTCCTAAGAGGAGACTATGAAGAGTTAGTAGGTTATTTATGGCTTAAGAGGAAAATGTGATCCTTAAAGTTAAACCTCATATTGTTCAAACATTTCATAGAAACCTGGTTGAAACAAATCTTAAGATGAATAAAATAGATAATTCAAAAGAGCCAACTCATTTAAATACCTTAATTCCAAAAATTCCTTGGGATATCTTTGAAGACCTTATCAAGTTAAGAAAGGAGATAAACCCTCCAATTACTATTAAGGAACATCAGGTGGATGTTAAGGAACCTTAAGTTACATTTATGGCTCCTAATCTTGGTAAGCTTCCTACCAATTTAATGGATGGATTTAGAAAAATGGAGGGGAGAAAGTTATATCAAAAAGCCAAAAAGAATACTCCTAATCCCTTATAATATGTCCATTTTTGTCTAGAAAAATAACCCCAAGCAATTACTAATAGCTGAATTCATCAATACAACAAAAACAATGACCTATGAATTACCTGTAACTAGGTTGGGACTTAAGGCTTGTTCTAAAGTTTGTTTCCTGAATAAATGGAATATTGTTTCCTATCACTCCTTTCATTATATGGGTAGAATTATTGTGGCTTACAACCCTAATATTTTGAGTATACACAACTCATTATAAGGAATTCATATACAAGTGGAGATAAAAAGGCTAGGAGCTATATAGATTAGCTTTATCTATACTTCAAATCACTTATTTCAAAGAGAAATATTGTGGAAAGAACTCATTGATTTCAAAACCTCAGTTAATGATCCTTGACTAATCTTAAGTGACTTTAATTTTTCCTTATTTGCATTAGAATATGAAGGATGTAGATTTAATCCTATGATAAGTAAGGATTTGAACTTATATATATCTACCATTACGGTAACCGATCTTAACTCTAGAGGCTACCATTTTACTTAGAGCAATAAGAAAGATGGGGATTGGCTCATTCATAAGAAGCTTGATATGGCATTAATTAACCAAGATTGACACTTGAAATTTCTAAATAGCAATGCTAACTTCCAAGATTGCCTGTGCTTTGACCACTATCCAGTTGTTGTCTCTAGATTGCTTAGGATTAATGAAAGGATATCTCCTTTCAAGTTCTTTAATTATCTAGCCTCTATGGAGGGCTTTAATGTTGCTATTTCTAAAGGTCTAAACATCCCAATAGAAGGGCATAATTCTTACCAAATTTTCAAAAGAATACAAGCTATTCAATTGGAGCTAAAGAGATAACATCCTTAATCATCGAAACAGAATATCCAAGAGGCTAAAAATATCCTCCTTTCTAGGAAAAGTGAATTGTATCTTCATCCTGGTGACAAAGTTTGGAAGACCTTTGAAAAGGAAACACTAAATACTTACTTGGATTCCCTACATATCCATAACTCAATTATTAGACTAAATTCTAGAATGGTTAAAGGAGGGGGATTTCAATTCTAAATTCTTTTATAGAATTATATCATCTAAAAGAAACATGATTTGTATTTCTTATTTGCAAGATGAGATAGGAACCTTGGTTACCAACTAAAAAGACATCTTCAACCTAATAAGAGATTATTTTACCATTATTTTAGGAGTTAAGAGGGGAAGTGAGCAATCATTATCATGTTTGAATGATATTGTACCTAATTTATTAACTTCTTAACACTATGAGCTTCTAGTTAGACCTATAACTTTTAATGAGAGTATAAAAGAAATCTTTAAAATTAATATTTACAAAGCCTTTGGTATTAATGGTTTCGATGGGTTTAGTATAAAAAATCCTGCCCCCTAATCAATAGGGACGTTTGTCGTATTGTTCTTAAAATTTTCTCAAGTTTTAAGGTGTTAAAGGCTTGGAACAAGACTCTATTGTGTCTAGTCCCCATGAATTCTTGTCCTTCTTCTTTAAAATATTATAAGCCCATCTCTAGTTATAGTATCTTCTACAAGATCATATCCAATATTCTTACTAAAAGGCTCAAGTTGGTTCTTTTGATATGATCAATTCTCCATAAGCTGCTTCCATAGTAGGTAGAAGTTTAAGGGACAACTTTGCTCATGATTTTTTTAAGAACTACTACCTTAAAGGTTCAGGGAGGAACTGTGCACTGAATATGGATATCCTTTAAATGGATTTTCCTACTACAAGTTCTTAATAAATTTGGGTATCTTGAGTTATTCATCTCTTTGATCTCAACCTGTATAACAACTGCATCTTACTTTGTTATGGTTAATGGTAAGACCTCATCAATTTTTCAAGCGGCTAAATGTTTGAGGCTAAGGGACCCTTTATCCCTTGCCTATTCATAATGGCCATGTAAGTCTTATATAGAATAATTAAGAGGAAATTTTTTGTAGAGAATGGATTCATGTTCTATGAAATATGTGTACTACTGGAAATTTCTCATCTATCTTTTATTGATGATATTATTCTTGTTTGTTATGATAATAAGGTGTCTATGATATGATTGATGGAATATCTTAACCAATTTGTTATCTTTTTTAGTTTGTGAATTAATAAGGAAAAGGGCTAACTTATTCTTTCTAGAGGATCACTAGAACATCCACAACCTCTCTTCCTATAAAATACTTGGAAATACGTATTTCCTTTAGTAAACTTTTTATATTGATTTCCATATCTTGTTTGATTTTATTAGTTTAAGAAAAAGAATATGGAAAGGAAAAGCTTTATCATTCTATGGAAGACTATAGTTGATCTCCTATATTTTGTCTTACCAAATTACATTATAAGCATCACATTTCATGCTTCTAAAAATGCTATTCAATAATATAGGAAAGCTTATGTGAAATTCTTAGGGAATGAAAACTTAAATACTAAACCCTACTCTAAGGTTTATTGGTCAAATGTGCTTTTCACTAAAGAGAAGGTAGGCTTGTGAATTCTTTCTCAACAAATCTTAAATAATGCTCTTCTTGCAAAGCATAATTGGGGAATATTTATTGAAAAAGGCTCCCTTTAGGTTAAATGTGTCTATGGCTTCTACTTAAAAGGCAAGAATCTTGAGTTGGCTAAGCTTAGGGTAGAATCCTCATGGAGTGTGTTACAAAATTTTAAGCTTAAGACCACTCTTTAGCCTCACATCAAAATCTATATTATGGATGGATCCTCCTCCTCTCTATGGTTTGATAATTAGACGCCAAAGGCCAAAATATCTGAATTATGATAGACTGAGACTACTTTTGTTTAGTCGATGTCAAGTCAATTCCTGATTAAATTAGAGGAATAGATTAGGTATTGTAGATTTTTAGATTCTCTGAGTAACTGTTTCTTTGAATATGTTCGTGATTCATTATCTGAGATAGAGCTACCTGGCTTTTAAATTCCTCTAGTATTCTTTACACTAAGACCTTCAGGTTATTTCTCAAACCCTTGGCTACTAGGGTCTCTTGGTGTCAATAGTATGGAATAGGTTGCTTTCCCTTAAGGTCTCTTATGTCTTGTGGTTAGCTATGATTGAAAAATTGAAAACTTATAATAGAATCCAATTCTCTAGTTTAGCTTCAATGAATTGAGATTATAATTCATGTTATTATTATAATGAAACCATTAATAATCTTTTTCTTTATATGATCCTTCTCTAGCTCCATATGGATGTAATTCTCTCAAGATATAGAGCCTTCAATCCCCAATTTGCCTAGAATGACTTAGTGTAATGGATCTTGGATCTTCTTTTACTGAAGAAGGATGATGATAGAATACTACAGTTAGTATGGTTTTGTTCAGTTTATTGGCGAGAAAAAAAACTTAGGATTTTCAAAGAAAAATCTTATGGGAACACGGAGCCTTAAATGAGAATTATGAATTACATTAGAGCGGTTGTAATTATTAGAGATGCTATCTTGAAATTGTGCTAATCCTTGCTTAATAATTGGTTCCTCTAATTAGTCTCTTACATTAACTTTTGCTTTGGTTTTTTATTTTTTGGTAATATAAGTTTTGTCAAATGCTTTTGTAGTAATTGCTTCTTGTACTTAGCAATGTACTATCTCATATATCATTCTTTCAATTTTCAAACTTAAAAAAGCATCATTTATGTTATATTATTTCTATAGGCAATCCATTGAGAGTTACCAAACACTATCTTTTCCTTTTCTTGATTTTAGCGATTATCAAACAAAAAATAAAATAAATTTAAATGAAAAAGAAAAGAAAAATAATTAGTAAAAAAAAGTGACCAAAAAGAAAAAAATATATTATTCACAAAATTATTATGACAATTTAAATAAGGGAGAAATCAAATATTTAAAAGTGTATTTTGTCATTTTACCTAAATATATAATGTAGTAAATATTTATATATTTTTATTAATATACAATTTAACTTTTATTTGTGTGTAAATAAAATTTTAAAAGTTAAACAAATGTATTATAAGAAAGTTGACTAGTATAAACATCAATATTTAACACAACTTTCACAGCTTACAATCAAGAGCTAACAAAGGTTTTGGCTAAGATACATCACAAAGACTAGTTGAGTGTATGCAAAGATTTGCACTAAAATGCTAAGTCAATATAAGCACCATTTGTTTGAAGCAATGGAGATATAACTGGATGAAGATTACATGCAATTGCTTCTATTCTAATGTATAACATTAGCTTACTGAAACATGTTTCAACATCCACATGGTAATAGTCAAATAAATAATTGTTTCTATCGTGCTATAAATAGTAAACCAGAGATGCAAAAGTAGTTTTTGAATAGTTTACCATCATTTATTAAGCTAAATTGAATTTGAGTAATCTTTTCAAAGACTTGAGACAAAATTGAGCTGAGGAAAGCCAGATTGAATAGATTAAGGATTTTATTCCATATTTAGGTTGAGAACCTGTAGCTATAAAGTAAGTGGTCTAAGGTTTTAGGAGCATCATTACACAAAACAAAGTTTAGGCTTAGTTTAAGGTGTTTGTTAGTGTTTAGACCTAATTCTTTGGTAAGCTACAAGACAAAGCACAAAGGAGTGAAATGAAGAAATAGTTGGATCCCATATTAGTTTATAATATTACCCCTAAGTAGTTTATTAAAAAAATGATATAAAGAACTAGATCTTAATAATAGTCTATCCATTTTTGTATAGGTAAAAGTATCAAAAAAATAAATCTTCCACAACTTTAGGTTCATTATTGGAGACAAATTAATTTAATAGAAGACCATGAAGCTTTGGAATAAAAGATAAACAACTTCTCACTAATAATATCGAATTGTTAAATAAGAAAAAAAATACATACATTTTTATTTATTTTATTTATTTTAGGATAAGAGATATAGGACTCCCATATGGTTTAAGAAATTTAAAAACTCTCTAATTTTTAAAGTTGCTTCTTTTTTTTTAATTTTTTAAAACTCCCACATACACAATATGAATATCGTATATAGGCTAATCAACTGTCATTAACATGGTAACCCAACTTAGCTGAAACCCGATCTGAACTAATTAAACTTGACTTAAATTACTAATTTAAGATAACTATAGTAAATTAATATTTTAATTTGGGTTTAATTAGTTTGGTTCGAGTTCAAGAGATGGATTAGATTATTATGTAAATAATATTTGATTAGTCTATATGTAATGTTTAACCATGTGTGTTTCATCATTAGTTTTTAATTGTAGTCTAAGAGGGATTTTTTATAAAGATAAAAAATCACAAGAATTTTTCAAAGTTTAAAAATTGAGGAATTTTCTAAAGTTTCTTAAACTATAGGGGAGCTTTACGTCTTTTTCCCTTTATTCTAAAAATTATTTTTATTTTAAATTTCTAAAAAAGAAACATTTAATATTAAAAATTATGAAAAAAATCTTTTTGAAAGTTCTTTTAAAAAATTTCAACATAAATTTTGATGTAATTGATAGTTATACACCTAAAACTATTAATATAAACACTATTATTTATACAATTGTTAGTTATATGACAATCTACATTACAATCTTGATAAATACTTAAAAATTTTATCTTTTAGAGTTTTTAATACTATAAAATAATTAAGATGAGAGAGAATAGGTTAGAGAGAGAGCACTCCTCTTCGTTCTAAAATTCATCCTTGCTTTGACAGGTGTTGTTTCATTCCTTACTGCTCTAATTCAACTTGTTTATACTATTTGTTCTCCATTTTGTCATCCTTCTATCCTGGCTTTGCTTTTGACATTTGACTGCCTTCTATGCCTCTTCTACATCTTGGTCCTACTTTTTCCTTGAAGCTTTAATTACTACAATTGGATCAACTTAGTTTTACTACTTAGTCTTTTTCTTCTCTGTCTTTCTATCTAGCATTGTTCTCAACACCTTAATGGATTTTTCACTTCTCTTACAGATTGGTAACTACTACCTGATCTTTTGTTACAAATCTTTTGTGTTATGATCCTTTGACTATTTTGGTTCACTAGTGTTCTCCTTCATTTTGCTCCAACTCTTTTTAACTTCTCTAAATCTTAATTCTCATATATGGGTTTCTTGCTCATCATCCATTTATATCATTAATATTGTCATCTTTCCTCTTGGTTTTCATTTTAACCATTTTTTGAATGTCTAGTTTGAAAACTTGCTCCTAACCTAGCCAAGTTAGTATGCTTAAGAACCTTCCTCTTTTGGGCCTGACATATTGTCATCCACCCTCCATGCATAATGTAGTTGTAACTAACACCTTCCAAACTTTAAAATCTCCAAACTAGATGTCTCCTATTGTTCATTCATCTTCCCTAAACTCCTAGTCTTGGATGTAGATTGTGAGTAAAAATTTTCCAATTTTCCTTTAGTTCTTCCCTTCATCTTTTAGTCTTATAAATGAAATGGTATCTCTAATAATGCAAGTGCTTGGCATGGCTGCTCTTAAACGGTATTTCTGACTAATTGATTTCTTTCTTGATAGATGACTGAGCTAACATTTCCACCCTTAAGAGCTTAGGCTTGTAAACAATGGGACAACTCAAGATTAGTGGATATGCTCCTTATAAATGAAGGCTTATTTATCTTCAATTTCAACTCAACTTCTAGGGCACAAAAGATATTTGATCATGGAATTTGGAACTTCAATAATATGTCATTATTTCTCTAATGTTGATGATCTAGAATTTATCTATAAAAATCAAATGTAAGCATATACCTGTTTGGGTTAATTTAAATAATATTCCAAAGGAACATTGGAAAACTATTGAAATTAGTCATCTAACTAGCTTTATTAAAAGACTAGTTGCAATGGATGAATATAATAATTTTATCAAAAGGGTTTGTCATGTAAGATTTTGAGCAATTGGTTAATATAGAGAAAGAAATTCTAGATGATATTCCTTTTTTGCAAAAAATGATTCTAATGAGCTATAGTAAGAAGAAATGATGGTTTCTCACCAATTATAGCCTCTAACACATTATGATGGCAATGCTTGTAGGCCTACATTAGTGATGTTTACTTAGGGCGATTGATAGTTATAGGTTGCATTATGTTTTAGTGGGTAATTTAGTGTGTTTTTAATTGCTAATTAGATTATTTGTGCTTGTTTAAGTTTAGAATTATAATAGTATAATTTTGTGTTTGGGTTTTTATAGTGTTGTATTGTTTAGAGCATATTATTGGGGTGTTTTGATGAATTTGTTAGTGTTTGAGACCAAGTAAAGAAGAACTAAGAAGATTTAGAGAAAACGCAAAGTAGGAGCCAAGGCCATGATCGTGACATTGCCAGTTATGATCGTGACAGAACCAACCTACACAGGCCACGATCGTGACAAAAGCCAAATTTCAAATGCCACAATCATGACTCATTGGCCACGATAATTACAGGCATGATAATAGACATGGGGATTGCCAGAAGTTCTTATGTTGTAGGTGAACTGTATGTAGCCATTTGAACAAAAGGCTTCTTTGTCTATAATAAGTCTCCATATTTTCTTGCTTAGTGCCACTTTTTGCATGCTTGAGATTGAAGAAATACTCAGCCCCCTTGTCTCTTCAATATTGTGATCTCACACCATTTCACCTTGGTTGCTTTTGTTGAGGCTATATTATTGGAATTCTATCTTTAATCATTCTCTTAATCGCTTTCGTGATCTTTTTGGGTAATACAACTTGGGTTGTCCAATGCACATGCAAACTATTCGGTACAAAAATCATAAGTATAACTCTCATAGCATAAGATAGCTATCTGTGATGCCATAAAATCACCTTGAATTTATCCTCTCAAGTAAAGGTATGGAGTCTACATATTTTAGTTTGAACTTGGTAATAGGAACTCCAAGATATTTTATTGAAGGAGGTTAAACATTCATCCCTATGCACAAGCTTAATTCCTCAACATTTCTCACGTTCGAAGAGATAAGTAAGTGTAACGAAGGTTTATAATGATTTTCAATTATGAAAATTAATTAAGAATTAAGCATATTTTAATTTTTATTTAGTGATTCTTCTTTAAGAAGGCCTCTAATTTGATGATTCTTATCTAAAAACATTTTTAGTAGTTGTGATGAAATTAAGTTACAATATGAAAAGATGAAAGCACGAATAGGTGGATTTTTTTTACTTTCCAAATTACGAATGCATTTTTTGATTATTGATTTGGATGAAAGTTCCTAGAATTTTGCATATAGTAGCTTGACTTGTGAGGTTTTGAGCCCATGATCAATTATTATCATTATATACATTATTTTGTTTGGTTGTGCGAATATTATGCCTAGTTGGATGATGCTAGAACTTGGTTTTAATATGCATTATTAACACCATAATTTTTAAATTAGAGACATTGGGATGGAAAAGGCACCTTGATTACACCTTTATTGTGCCCTTTTCTTCTATTTTAATTTACCCTATCCCTTATGTGTAATCAATTTTGAGCCTTAGCCTTTTCTTTGGATTGTTTTAACCTTCTTACATGCTAATAACCATTTTTGTTGATTAGCCTTATATTTATTTTTGCACCCTAAGGATTGTATTTACTTGATTGCATAAGTATTTGACTAGATGAATTATCAAGAATGAGAAAAGGTGTAAGCTTATATGTTTGAAATTATATCTTCTCATATATTACTTATAAATATTTCATAAATTTTCCTTATAAGTTTGATAAATGAAATAATAATGAAAAAAGAAGTGTTTTAAAGTGTGAAAATTATGTGAAGGAGAAAGAAAAGATACATGATGTGTTTTGTACATTACTTATAGTCAATGTGGAGATTTGATTGATTAACCCAAAATTTTATCCTCTGCTATACCTTACTTAAACCTAAATACCTATAGTTAAGACTCCTTCTATGTATTGATTTGAGAGTTTCATTACTGATTACCCTCAACACTTTGAGTGAATTGATTGACTCTTTATATGAAGGTGTTAAATTCAATAGCACTTGAAATAAGAAGGGTTATCAAAATATCATTTTTGGTTTTGGATTATGAAAAATGTATTATACGATTGCTTGGTTCTTATTGAATTTTTAATTACTTCTTGAGGCATGACATTTTAAGTGAACTAGATAGGTTGAGATGAAGAAGAGGAGAATATTGAGAAGAGTTGATGAATTGGAATTATTATTTTTTTGAGTATAAGCAAATGCTTAAGTGTGGGGAAGTTGATACGTAGTGTTTTAGTCATATTTTTAGTCTCATATTTAATGTATTTTACTTGTCTATTTGAGTATTTTATTGATTTTGGTGGTTAAGTTGCTCATAGTTTATTTCCAATTCTATTTCACTCACTTAGAGCAAAAAGGAATAAATTTATTCAAGTTTGGAGCAATTTGTAGCTTTTTGATTGAGTTATGGAGTGCATGATAGTGTATATGGTAGTGTTAGAGAGTTTAGGGGTGTTTTGAGTGTTTCTTGCATAAGGCGCCTATGTTGGCTAATAAGATGCTCGTGTTGAATATAAAAAAGTCCATATTGATGGTACATATAGCTATAAATAGCATTGCATGTTAATTTAAAGAACACGAAAATTAGCATGCTTGTGATGGTGCTTATGTATCTCGCTACATTCAAAATTCAAATTTAAAAACATATGATTGAGAGAACAACATAAAGAAGAGAAACAACTTAGGAAACTCCTTTGGAGTAGATTTTCATTAATCTAGAGTGAAGTTTTTGAAGATTTTAGGGATTTAAATAATTTTATCCTTAATTTCTAGATATTTTATAGTTTTATTGTTTTGTTGGATATTATAATTAGCTAAACCCTTTGTGATACTTCAATTAGATGGACCCCGAGATGGATTTTGTAGTGAATTTATTTAATTTAAATTATTCTTTGATTTCTTTAAGATTCAATTATATTTTCTTATTATTGAACTACTATTATCGACATGTTTATTCATGTATGATTTCATGTAATTATAATTAAGAAATCCAATATATGAAAATATCTAGTATGATTGAAAGGAGTTGCATATAAACCTAGAGATAGGTAGCCATCAATCTTTTAGATTAAAGTCATACATAATAGTGAAATTCCTAAATTAAGTAATATGATTCTAGGGGCTTTAATTATAAAGAGATTTCAATTAATCAACCTATAATTAAGTCTGAATATTCTTAAGAGAGATATTAGCATAATTGAGGAATTTCAACGGTCTAATGAATTTCAGAATAAATTGATTAGTCAAATCATGATTGCTTGAGCAGTCTTTGAGGGGATTTGAATTCTAGGTACTGTTGTTCTATTAGTTGAATTTTCATCACTACCATTAACTCTTGATTGGATCTTTTTACTAAATTGAGCTTTGGAAGTATATTAGCTGAGATGATTGCTATAACTAGTGCTTGTAGCATAGAGCTCTGAAGTGGGTTCAATACTAAGACCAAGAGGAAATATAAGAAAAGGAACTAGGTGAAATCCCTAACTTCTTCCAAGTTTTGATATGAGCTTATTATGTTGGAATGTAAGGGATTTGAATAAACTTAATAACTTCCTATGGATTACTTGAAGGATTTAAAACCTTTTATATTATTAATTTTTGAAACCAAACTAAGAAGCAATGAGATGACCAAGGCTAATTTTTTACATCCTAACATTATTACCAATTATTATGCTCATCATTATAGTAGGATTGTTGTCTCTTTTGACTCTAGTAGACATGGAATTGACTTGGGGAAGAACGTATATTCATTTATCCTTTTTCTATGGCTCTAAATTTGCTTTTTAAAGAGTTTCCTTATGTTACAAGCTAGAGGAGATTAACGCTTAAATACAAGGTGTATTGGTAGTGCTTGTTGGTTTTAATAGCACACTCTATCCTTTAGATGTTGATGGGAATTATTCTTTAAGGAATCATATGTAGGACATGCATAATTATATATCTAATCTTTGTATTACTAATTTAAAATTTCCCAAGGCATTATTATATATGGAACAATCAGGAATAAGGGAGATGGTTTATAAGGAAGAAGCTTGACAAGAACTAGGTACTTTCCTTTCAAATTCAATAATTATTTGACTAATGACCTGAATTTGAAAGTGTGATCTTAAAAATGACGTCTCACCATTTTAACAGGCATAATTCGTTCATTTTTGTAAGGGAACTATATAAAATTAAAGAGGAATTCAAATTAGGAAAGAGGGAGACATAAAATGACACCCAAGTAGTTGTTACATTAGTTAAAGATAAGGTATAAAAGGAGTAATAAATACTTTATCAAGATCCTCTTAATACCTTCATGTGCCAAAAGGAGAATATTTAATTGAATATGTGCAAGCTATTAAGGTAAAATTTTCCTTTATGAAGTAGAGATCGAGGATTCAGTAGCTTAAGGATGAAGATAATAATTTAATTTTCCATAAATATGTGCTTTTAAGAAGGAATCATAATAGAATTGCTTCTCTTACAAGCATAATGTGCTTAGTATCTCATCCCCGCTAGATCTTATAAAGGCCACTTACGATCATTTCAACAAATTTTGGGTCCTTATGAAATCGCTCCTTAGTTTAATTATTGCAATACTTTATTACTAATAAATTTCTTCAGCTAATATAGATTTATTGATTAGACTTGTTATGGATTTTGAAGTGGAGAAAACCCTCCATGCTCTTTATCTTAATAAGCAACTGGGTCCAAATAGTTTAAATGCTCTTTTCTTTGATAAGTCTTGACACTTTTTAAAGTGTGCCATTGATACATTGTTGGAATTCTTTATTAGTGGCTGCATTCTTTGCGAAATAAGCAAACATTTTATTGCCTTAGTGCTAAACATTGCTAATCTATTCACTTTAAAGGATGTTAGACCTATATCTTATACTAATATAACGTATAAGATAATTGTAAAATTCTTTGCTTCCAAGATCAAAGGAATGATGCAACTATTGATCAACCCTTCTCAAAGTGACTTTTTATAAAGAACATTAATAGATGACAATGTGTTACTAGTCTTACAATTCCTTAAAAGTTATAATAAGAATGACTCTCTTAAAAGTTGTGTTTTAAAGTGAACTTTAATAAGGCCTTTGATTATATTGATTGGGGTTTCCTCATCAATACTATGCATACTTTTAGTTTTGTTTTAAGGATTTTTTTTCTTTGGATTTCTCATTATGCTTCCATTATGTTTTATAATGTGTTGGTCAATGGTGAGACTAACCAGATTCTTTAGTGATGCTAAAGGGCTTAGACAAGGTGATCCTTTGTCCCTCTACCCATTTACTCTTGGAATATAAGTTTTATCAATATTTATAAATCCTTTAATAAAACAAGAAAGGAGTTATACATATAATTTCAAATGCAATAAGCTTAAAATTAATAGTCTCTTTTTTATTGATGACTTATTGATTGCGGTTTTCTGATAGGTATAAGTTTTAATATTTAACCTCAATAATTCCCAAGTATACAGATCGTTCGCGTAGTACCTAAGGTGTTGATCTCACAAGGAGGATTAATCTAATCCTAAAGTCTAAGACCAAAAAATTCGCAATAATTCAAATGTAACAAAACTAAAACTGTTGGACCCCGTCTCCGAGGCCCAACATTCGGACCCATACAACATAGAAGACCCAAAACCGAACACCTAGACTAACCACAAATAGGGTAAAATTCACTTTGCTTATTAATAAAAATATTCCCTCGGATCTAACGATTCCAACACAACTGGAATCGCTTAATTTGGACTTGAAATGAAGAAATTATGATTAAAATACTTCTTGAAGAAAGTGGTAGTAACTGACCTCCATATTCTGTTTTAAACCATGCCTTTGAAAATAAATTTATTGCTGATAAATCAGGTGTGGAAAAATAGAAAATTTTCTTAGAAAGCTAACGGTTCAAAAATGAGGTCAATCGGAGGTCTACACAAAAAGTTAGAGCCAAAAGAGGGAAAGGCAAGAGGGGTCGGTTGTCCAGGAACTGCCCCCAACTGACGAGCTCCAAACGCCCAAGGACGCTCGTCGCGAGCGCCAAGTGCCTGGGGCGCGCGCATGCCGAACCCTTGGGGCGGGCGCATGCCGCGCTCCTGGGCGCGCGTGTGCCGAGCTCTTGGGGCGGGCATGTCGAGCTCCTGGGGCGGGCATGCCGAGCTCCCGGGGCCCGCATGGTCGAGCCACTGGGACACGCGCACGCTGTGCTCCCGAGGATGCGCGCATGCCGAGCTCCTGGGACGCGCGCATGCCGAGCTTTCGGGGAATCGCATGGCCTAACGCCAGGGCGCTTGCTCGCCCTGAGCGCCTGGGAGCTCGCTCGTCCGCGAGCGCCTGGCGACCAGCCCAGCCAATTTGACAGCACCTATCTCAACATCACATACTTCATCTGATTCATTTCCGACCCATCTAATTCAACTCAACAAACACAAGGCTCATGCACATCTCATTTTCCAAAACATACACAACTACAAAATCAATGCTAACACATGCAAAAGAGAGTACTAGAGCTCTCATTCTCTTTTCCAATCATATTAGTTCATGCATAGCTTTGGTTACATATCAACATATTCATCAAGGTCAAATACAAAATACAAAAGATGGGATGCTCCATGATTGATATGCCTACAAAGCTACTTCAAAAGCTAGTTAC
>JANZLH020000397.1:1569460-1584594 GCA_026770325.2 Erythroxylum fimbriatum
CTACACACTCTCCAAATTACCGATCTGCCCACCCCCTTCTCTTCCTAACGTACTACTGATTTCTACGGGTCTCAACAGAAACACTTACCACAAAACATTTCTTTATAAATTTACATAATGCCGGTTGTTTTTGCGCCAACAGATGGCTCAGTGCCCTCCCTAGCTTGAGTTTGAATTCTGAAAAAAATGTTCCAATTGAAGAGGAAGCACATCAGGACAATAAGTTGTGACAGCAAGTATAATGCCAAGCTGCTAAAGTCAACCCAAAAATATTGAAGAGACAGAAAAAAGGCATGAACAATCAATTATTACCTAGTTGGGCATAAAATGCAGCCTCAGCTAGAAATCTGGGGAAGGAAGCTGCACATAAAATCAGACAGTGGATAAGCTGTCAAACTTTTTATGATGAATGAATTAACAGCATAGGCTTAACGTCCTGTAAACAGCCTTCCTGGCCAACAGTCATGCATATTGCCACAGGGCTCTAGATGGGATCAACAGACATAGGCTTAAATCCCTGTAAAGAGCCTGTCCTGGCCAACAGTTACGCATATTCCGACAGAGATGCAGGTAGCAAACCGTTCAAAACTTTCCTTCTTCAATAGCCAGGTGCCATTTGATGATTAAATTGCTGTTTGTTTTAAGAAATCACCAAAACTCTCAGAGTTTAAGTTATCTTGATCTTCATTAACAAAGTTCAGTGGCAAGCTGGACTCTGGAACCCATTTCAACTTGATCATACTCTTCGAGATTTCTGCCGCTACGCCCATCTTCCCTGTTTCACAAAAGCCACAGAGCAAAGTTCTACAAGTATCCAGACTCAGCTTAAATCCTTGCTTTTCAATTTCATGAAGTGATTTTAACAAATCAGACACATCTTTTTGGCAAAGTCTTTCAATTAGCTCCTTATGGAGAGCTTCACTCATCTTCACACCCTTCAACATCATTTCATCAAAGAGTATCAAAGTTTTGCTCAAGTCACCTCCTTTCAGGTGGGCATTAACCATCTCACTCCAGATTACATCATCGACCTCGATATCCCTCGCAACCATCTCATCAAAGAGAGCAAACATTTCAGATCTGTTCCCCATGTTTTTATAGCCATTTAAGAGACTTGTGTAAGTTAAAACAGTTGGCATCAGATTCCTTGTTTTCATCTCCAGAAATAACTGCTCTGCCTCCTTTATCATTCCTCGTTTACAGTGATAATCAATCAGAGTTGTATAGGTTGTGTGATCTGGCACCACATGTATATCAACCATATCTGCCAACAACTTATTAGCTTCAATCAGATTTCCCAATTTGCAGAGACCACCAATCAAAGCATTGAAAGACGAAGAAGAGGCAAATCCCTTCTGCACCATTTCTAAGAATAAAGACTGAGCCTTCTCTATATCTCCACCATCACAACATCCATCAATAAGGATGTCATAGATAAAATCGTTGGGTCGAATAGCCTCTAATTTCATCCCATCCCACAATTGGAATGCCTCCACTAGCCTTCCCAGTTTGCAATACCCATCCATAATCATACCATAAGTCACCACATCACGGGCCAGACCTCTTTCAGGAATTTCATCAAACAATTCTCTTGCTCTTCCAATGTCACCCGCTTTGCAAAGTCCCTTTATTAAGGTATTATAAGTGGCAATATCTGGACCGATTCCCTTCTGAGACATGCCCTCATGGAGTTGGAAAGCCTTCTCCATATCACCTTGCTCACAAAAGCCAGAAATGAGAGAGTTGTAGGTAAAGGTGTCGGGTACCAGACCCTTGTCAACAAGTTCAGATAACATTTGCATTGCTTCCTGAATTATCCCATTTGCTGCAAGACCATGAATAAGAACATTGTAAGCTTGCAAATCCGGTAGCACTCCGTATTCAGGCATACATCTGAAAATTGACAAAGCGCCCACAGCGTTGCATTTTTTGCAGTATCCATCTATCATTGCCTTAAATATAACGTCATTTGGAGTTATAGCAGATTCAACCATCTTTTTGAAATAGTCACGTGCAACTTGCATTTCACCTGCTGCACAATATCCAAGAATGAAAGACCCAAAAGTATATAGGTTTGGCTTTAACCCCTTCTCAGCCATTTTAACAAGATAATCATTAGCTTGTTCCATTTTTTGGGCCTTGGAGAGGCCTCTTATAACAGTATTATAACAGAATACATCAGGAGGAACTCTGTTTTTCTCCATTTCTTTCAAAATTCTAATTGATTCTTCATATTTACCTTGAAGGACATAACCTTTGATAAGAGTAGTATAAATTACTGCATTTGGTTTCAGACCCCCAGAGATCATCTCCTTAAACACATAATTTGCCCGTTCAAGATCTTGACAATGGCAGAGGCCATTAATTAATACACCATACGTGAACACATTGGGCTCCAGGTTCCTATTCTTCATCTCAAGTAGTTGCTGATAAGCCATCATCATATTTAACTCCTTACAGTAGCCCTCAATCAAAAGATTATATGTCTGAGTATCAGGTTTTAAGCCCATCTCAGTCATTTCTGCAACAAGGCCTTCTGCCTTCTCCATCTTACAAATCTTACATAGTCTATTAACGAGTAAATTATAAGTGAAATTACTCAACTTATTTCCACGAGCAACCATTTCGTCCTTAACCTGAAAAGCTTCTTTTACACAGTTCTGTTTCAGAAGTCCATCAATCAAAGCAGCATATGTAGCTTCATCAGGTCTTAATCCCATTGCATATATATCATCCAACAACAATTTTGCCTCTTTCAATCTCTTGTGTTTGCAAAGTCCATCAATCAGTATTGTGTGAGTATATTTATCTGGAACCAAACCCTTCTCTACCATGTAATTCTTCAGCTTAATAGCTTCCTGAATATCCCCAACTCTACAAAATCCACAAATTACCACATTATAAGTAACCAAATTAGGACTACAGCCATTCTCTTCCATTTCAAAGAGCATGCGTTCACCTTCCTTAACATTACCTGCTCTGCAATGTGCATTGATCAAAGTAGTATAAGTATATACATCAGGTACCATTTCAGCCTCCAACATACCATTGTACACTTGCCAAAACAACTCCATCCTATGACAGTTCAACAAGTCCTTCAACAATGTATTGCAACAAACTAAATCAACCACAAAGCTATTACTTTTGGCACCTAAGAACACACCAGTAGCTTCATTCAATAAACGTCTTTTCTTATAAGCATCAATCAATATCTCAAAAACCACTACACCGCTCCCATTAAACTCTCTATAACACTTAACAACTGAATCCAGAATTTCCGCATGAGGTCTCCGGGTCTCAACCATGATATCTAAAACGGCATGCGCATGATTGAAATGTCGAGAATTGCACAGAGTTACAGCAAGTAGTGAGAACGAATCGAGATTATAAGGAACACCCTTTCGATATTGAGCCCAGTTGAAGAAACCCAATAGGCGTTGAGGCTCAATTACCTGGTTTCGCTTGAGAACGGAGTGAACCACATCAGGGTCTAAACTCTTCGATACCAGCGAGCATTGCAAGAGATATTGCCAATTGGCGCGCTTAAGAATCGCCGTGATTTCCTCGACAGTCTCGTCTTTATGCGTAGCGGAGCAGAAAGATTCGAATTTCACATGGCGGAATCTCTTTCTAGGGTTTATACATGAACTCCGATTCTTAAAGAATAGAATGTTTCGATGGTAGCTTCGGACCATCCTCATCGGAGAGCAGTCACAGAGGAGAAGAAACACAAAGTGAAGGAAACAATCTTCACTACATATTTTCACATGGACTACTTCGTGTTTTTAAACGACAATGTTTTAGTGTCGTTTTAACATTGGGCTCTGAAAAGAAAAGGAGTCAACAAGAAGGCCCAATGGGTTACTTTCTATGGGCCTTCACTTCACTTGACTAATCCGTTTCGAACGGATTTAAAACAGGTCGGGTCTGAACCACCTGTTAAGGGCATCAGGCCTGACCCGATTGGAAGGTAAAACCGTAAAAATCAAAAGCTAGTTCTTAACATTCGTCGCCACTTTCAACAGAAAAAAGATTTCAGACAGGCGTGCAGTTGAATTAAGGTAGACATCCTTGTGGAAAAAACGATAAGGTGGTGGGTGCAACTACATTTTTCAGCAAACTAGGCATTACATAACTACCTCAAACACAAAAATCACACCTCCACTACATCGGGGTCCCCCCATTAGATTGGAAGGCAAAAGACCGCTGTCGATGAAGGAGACAGTCCAAAGTTGCGACGTGTTTAAATACTTTTCAAAATATATATATTTTTAAAAAAATTAGATTGAATATTAAACCGATAAAATAATATGTTTAAAGGCTTAACTCATATTACGCCGCTATAAAATCGGTTTTTAAAAAAATAAATAAATTTTAAAATTTTAAAATAAAATTAAAAATTAACTAATTTATTTTGATTTATAAAAATTAGTTGGTTTATAAAAATTGACTAATTTAATAATAACCAATTAATTTTTAATACAAAATGTTAAGATAAATCGAATCAAAAATTTGAAAAATTCAAAATTTTTACAGTTAAATCATTAAATAGGTTCGAGTTTTTAATCATTGAAAATATCAAATAATTCGTTTCCTGATTTTTGATTTTTTTTGTTATACTTAAGTTAAGAAATAATTTATTTTAAACTTTGGTTAGAAAATAACAGCAAACATATATAATATAAACATCACCAGTCAAATATTACATATATAAAAATTTAATTCAGCTCTTAATCTTGAGTTGAAATAATTAAACTCGGCTCAAATTAATAACTTATTGTAATCTTAAATTATTAATTTAAGTCAATTTTAAATAGTTCGGGTTCGATTCCAGATTTAATTTGTGTAATCACGAAAGTGATTTATTTACGTATTGTTATTTTTTAATTAAAATTTAAAATATATTAAATTAAAAAATTAGATAAAATTTAATGAAACAGATTAGAAATTTATTTGGCTGAAACAGAGCGCCTGGTCCACTAAATGGCAGGATTCAGGCAAATTAGGATAAGAGTGAAGAGGATGTTGTCTTGCTGGAGATTGGACCATCTTTTGATGTTGAACGGTGTAGCCCCTGAAGACAAAATATCCTTGGCAGTTCGGTTCTCAGGATGTGGTGGTGGTTGCACATGAAATAAATAAATAAATAATATATTACAATTTTGATTATTATATATAATTCCATTTTTTAAAAAAACATTTATTGATTTAATTTGGCTCAATATAAACTTTTATTCCAATTCAATTACAAAAAAAAAAGGCTTACGTATCGGGCATGAAATCTTCTGTCCCTAAATTTGTGTACCAATCCTGTCCTATTAGATCCAAACTATCTATTTATGTGAGACCCACATAAATAGATGGCTTGAATTTAATGGGACAGAGTTAGTACACAAATTTTCGGTGCACAAAATTCTTCGTTCTATATGACTTAAACCTATAATGTTATAGTTACAAAAGAACAATTTTATTAATTATATATTATAAACTTATAATTTGTTTAATAAAAGTAAGATCTCAACTGATTTTTAATAAAAACCTAGGGATTTAATTTAGTAATTGTTTTTCCTGTAATTAAAAGGTCGAACTGATTTAAACAGTAACTGTGAAAATCTTGAACTGTTCAATTTTTTGATTGGATTTTTGACTTTTTTATTCGATTTACTTTAATAATTTTTTTTGTTAAAATTTGATTATTTTATTAATTAATTAATCAATTTTTATAAAATAATTAATTTTTATTTAATAGTCTTCTTTTACAATTAAACTTTAAATTAAGATAGTCTCTTCAATCATATTTCAAATTCTTCAATTTCATTTAATCTTCAAAAACAGTATCTCTCAACTGTTTCACCCTGTAAGATGCCTACAATCCAGCTAGAGGATTAGTCCCTGAGTTTGCCGGTAAATACCCTGGTCTATACTAAAAAAACAGTCTCTCTACTAATTAGAGTAAGGCTGCATACACTAAATATTCCTAAACCCTGTGTTTAGTGGGATTCTTGTTAGATTGTTGTTATTATTTAACCGTTTTTTATGACAGTTTAATGTGCGGTAAATTTTTTATGCCTTTTGTCTTAAATTTTTAAAGCATATTTTTCTTAATTATCTCAATATTTCCATGATTTTCAGAAGTTGCCGTGTACGAACAACACTCTCTCGTAGATACATTGATTGTGTCGCATGAAGCTGACGTTCTTTTACTATTTTCTTCACTGTTTGAAATCACTTGGTTGGGAGATTCGAAACTCTTGCCACAACACGACTCCATGATATGATCTCAGACCATTATGAATTTTACAGCAATAAGAATGTGGAGGATGAAGGTCAAACTCTACCTACATCATACACGTGATTATGGGTCGATTGAAAACTTGGAGTCGGTATGTTGGTTCGTGTTTGGTTTGTTTGTTTTAGTTTTAAGTAAACGTGTAAAGCCATTGTTAAGAGTATGTTAATTCGTCGTTGAAGTCGATTCGTTAGAGATTATTAACATTCTTTCCTCGTCCCAGTGTGTACTGACTGAGGTTCTTTTGTTGGTTGCAGGTACCCGAGAACTCTTACACCGAAACTAGGAGGTTGATCTTTAACATGTCGTGCGTGAAGGGAATCAGTGTACCGACAAGCTGGTAGCTTGTGCCATTCTCTTAAATCCGGGCTTGCACATACTCCGAGAGCCTCCAGTGGCTTCTTTACTAAGACGCGCACGGAGTTTTGTACCCCCATCATATGCGCTAAACTGTTTTGTACTCTTCTTTTGTAATCAAAATAAAAAATGAAAACGTTAAAAGGTTAACAAATGGTAACGGTCAATTAACTATAACCAAATGATCGGTTTTAATCATCATGGTAATAGGTGAACTCAAGTTTAATAAATTTGAGATTAATAAATTCGGCGAAAATATCTTAAAAAATCCAAAACTTCAAAAGTCTGAAGCTTAGTCGAGTTTAAAACTTTTTACCTCAATTCAAAATTTTGTAGATTCATTTGAGATACTTGTATTTGTGGAAGAGTCGTAGTTATTTAGTTTTAGACAATTTCTTGCTTAGCTTAATTACGTTATTGACATGATTGATTTAATCTATTATTCTTTATCATGTTTTATACATACAGTATTATGTATTGTATATTTTTTATATGTATTTATTTATATTTTTGTACTATAATTATTTTGTATTACATACGAGTCTGTCAGAAACAAATTCTCTGTCCAGTAAAAGTAAGATTGCGTAGTAGTAAACATCTCTAAATCTCGCGTTCTAGCAGGACTTTCATTAGGTATTACTAGCGTTGTTTGTTTTAGGATTATTCAAATAATTTCTCTATCATCTTAAAGGTATTCTTAATTTGCTTCAAATTTCTAAATTTGGTTTTTGTTTTGAGACACTGGTGAAAGAGATGACCTTCCTTTTATCTAGAAATTAATTAAGCTTACTTGGAAAGCTTTAGCTTATCTAAACCATATTGTTCATATCATACAATTATTATGTATATGACTCAAGAATGCGTAGTTTGTTCTGGCTCTTGATCTTGATCTAAACATGAACATGGAGATTAAAACCAAAATAAAACATACCATATCTAAGACAATCAGAGAAACAAAACCTAAGCTAACATTATGGACTTTATCGGTCGAGTGAGTCGGATCATTTTTTTTTCCTTTAAATTCAAATCGACATAAAAAAATTTTCTTTTAAGTTCGATTTAGATCTTTTGAATTGAGTATGATCAACTTCTTCAAATCCGAACATAATCAATTTAAATTTGACTCAATCCGGGAATGTTAGCACTTTGTTTTAGGTGTGGAAAGAGGGAAGCAAATAGGACAAGCAGGTATAATGCATGTAATTAGAGACTAATTAAGCCTTTAATTAAGTTAACAAAGAATGAACGAACCACCCCACAGGACAAATTAAGGAAGGTTTGAGCGGTGCCTACCCAAGTATTTGTTTAATCTCTAGCACGTACCATAAGGACGGTGCAAATTAATCTCTTTTCCATACAAAATGGCATGTTCCAAATTGCTGTGACAAAGACATATCACTAAAATACGTTGAATTAGTATATGAATTATACATTTAGTGCCTGTTTAGATGAACTTATATTAGTAGAGCTTTTGTCAGTAGAGCTTTTATGATAAGAGCTTTTTTAAGAAGCCAGCTGACTGTTTGACTATTGTTAGAGTGTCTCATATTGTCTATACATGAAAATGTTAAAGGGTTTATAAGTGGTAAGGGTCAACTATCCAAAAACTAGTTCTAGTTATTTACACAATAGTTGACCAAAGTCCAATTCTTGATAGTGGACTCTACACTCTGCCTATATTAAAAATTCAATATGGTATCAGAGCAGGTTTGGTTCGGATTAGTAATTTCCCGGTTGTACGTCTGAATGTCCAGTCCTAGCGGCCCAGTCCCGTTACCACTGCGTATATTTCAAGTGAGAACTGGATGTCCAGCCCTAATTGCACTTGAGGGGAGTGTTAGAGTGCCCCATATTACCTAGACATGAAAATGTTAAAGGGTCAACTATCCAAACAACTAATTCTAGTTATTTGGACAATGGTTGTCCCAAGCCCAATTCTTATTAATGGACTCTACACTTTGCCCACATTAAAAATTCAATATGACTATCATTTAAAAAATAGATTTTTTGAAAGAGCTTTATACAATGAACTGTTTGACAACATAAAAATAAAAAGTACTTTTAATTTTAATTATATTATATTTTGTAATAAAAATTATTTATGCATATAAATATTATTTAAAGTATATTAAACAATATACAAAACACAATATATTAATTATTATATAATTTTAAACCATATGAAATATAAATGAAAATATATCTAACTAAATTTTTTATATATATTATAACATAAGTAAAACAAATATAAAAAATAAATATTAAAACATATAAAAAGCCAAATAATATTATATAATTCTCAAAATAAACGTGAAGATGAGTTTGTGGGTATTGTGGGATTTATGTGTAAAACATAAGGACAAAAAGAGACTAAAAAATAGATTTATTATTTGATTTGAAAAATCTACTAAAAAATGCTTTTTTGAGAAGCTTTAAATTTGAGCTTCTTAAAAAGTTGTATTTTAGCTTCCAAAAAATCATATCTACTAAAAAATATGCTTTTTTATTTTATAGTCAAATACTCATTTTTCTTTTAAAAAAAGCTTTTTGTGGTGGACAAAAAATACTTATTCACCCTCTAAAAGCTCAGTCAAACAGGCACTTAATAATAAATCCCCTCATGAATTCCTATTCCCCACCCTACCAAATCTCTCTAATTTACGAGTGTTTATATGCAGTACTTACTTCCACTAACCTTGATAAATTAATACCTAAATCCATTCCATGTGTCTTCTTAAGCTATTGTTCTTAGTATAAAGGATATCGATGCTTTGATCCTCAAACCTCTAAACGTTATATTTCCCACGATGTTCGTTTTTTATATATGACTTTCTTTATGCCTATTCTCCACCAATACTATCTACATCCTCCACCTCAACACTTTTCTCACTTCCCTTACCTTTCAACCCACTCCCTCAATCTCCTTTACCACTCCTCTATGCCTTCTCCAACCCTACCTCACCTACCATAATCTTCTCATCCTGTGGTCGCATGGACTCATGATCAAACTTTTACTCCTTGCTCATTGTTTGACTATATCACATACTCTATGGTTACCACATCTTCTTCTGACATTCCCTATTTATTAATACCACTTCCTCTCACACAACTGTTGTCTTAGTTTAAGTGGATGGCATTTTGATTAAAATTTTGTCACTATCTTTCATTTCCACATTTATCCAAAATCTTCATTGTAATTTCTCCATTAAAGCCTTAAGTCCACTACATCATTTTCTTGGTCTTAAAACCACTTCAAGAGCAATTAGTCTTTTTCTTACCCAAACCAAATACACCAAAGGTCTTCTTATTTGGATAGGTTTTGATAATTCAAAATCTATTCACACTCCGATTAATTCATCTCTCCTTTTATCCAAAAAATGATGGCACATTGAATTTTGATCCCTCTGAGTACCAAAGCACTATTGATGCTTTTCAATATCTATCTTACTCATTCTGACATTCCATTTCCTATGAATAAAGTCTCTCAATTTTTACATTGCCCTACCTATGTGCATCAAACTATAGTTGAACGGATTCTCCGTTTTCTTTGTTCCACATCATCTTACGACATTCATTTTCTCAAATCATCCTCACTTACATTACATGCCTACTATGATGTTGACTAGGATAGTTGCCCAAACAATTGTTGTTCAGTATTTGCATATTGCATCTATCTTGATCCCAATTTGATATCTTTGAGTGCTAAGAAACAACCTATTGTTGCCATATCTAGTATTGAAGCTGAATATCAAAGTATTGCTCTTGTTGCAGCGAAACTCTATTGGGTTTAAGAGACATTGGTTTATCTCATAATACACCCACCTTTTGGAGTGATAATATTGGTGCTACATTCCTTACTTTTAATCCAATCACTCATGCTCATGCTAAGCATATTGAAATTAACATACATTTTGTTCATAATTGGTGGCTAACAAAGGACTCTTCATCATAACAAAGGACTCTTCATAAGACACATTTCATCTACTCTACAAATTGCTAATATTATAACTAAACTTATATCTTATTTACCATTCCAACCTCTTTGTCAAAGGGACTTTAATTTAAATAATGGTTAAACCGTACGCTCGTAAATATTAACATGAACATCCCATCTTAGTTTTTTAATAATTAACATTTATTTTTCTTGAAACTATCATCTCAAGAATGTCATTTAAATTCAACTTCATCTTGTATTTGTCATTTAAATCTCATCCCAATTTTTTCACCATAAATTCAACGTCATTTCGTAATTGTTATTCAAATAAAAGTACATCCATCAATTTATTTTGAGATGCTTCAAGAATGTGCCATTATAATAACCAAAAAAAGGAGAATTTTTCCCTAACCAAAAAATTCTCTACAAGAGTTTATTTATCTAAGAAAATTCAATTTTTAATTATTAACTAACTTGTAACAATCCTTAACTATTTAGAACAGTAATAGTAACTATTTGAGTCAACATATATCTAATAGCCCCCTCAAGTTGGTTGCTAGCTTTCACTACAAGAAAATTACAGATTACCAACGAAAAATTACCAATAAAAAAATACCATTGAAAATTAGCGACGGAAAATCACATTCCGTCGATAAAATTGTCGTAATAAATGGTAATTTATGACGGACAAATTATCCATCGGTAGAGCCGGATGGAATATAGCGACAGAATAGGAATTACTGTCAGTAAAAGAGGCACCAACGGTAGGTGGCAAAATAAGCGTCATCATTACCAACGGAATACACAATCGTAGGTAAAAGTGAAAATTAAACGTCGTCGTTTGCTTCGACTGCAACGTTTTTAGTAAAACGTAAATGAATCGGGGTGTACCGAAGGATTATTATGTCAGTAAAATTTAAATTTAAATTTCACCATTTGCTTCTTCTTCATCATTTTATTAAAGTCGAAAACAACGTCGTTACTCGACTGAAGTGTATTTACTGATGGAACGGTTATGCCGTCGGTAAAATTAAAATTAAACACCACCGTTTGCTTCTTCTTCATCATTTTAGTAAAGTCGAAAATGACAATGTCGTTTTCGTTAGATGTCTGATCTTAGCACGAAGCCTATCCTCATTTTCACCTCGTATTCTTTTCTCTCTTGCCTCCGGTTCTGTGTCGTCGTGTGCGGGCGTGGGTTCTCTTCTCACCTTCCATATTCTTCCTTCTACATCCATCTTCTTCCTTTGCGTGTTTCAGTTCCATGAGACTGTTTTCATTCTACGTCTTCGTCGTGCATCGGTTCCCTGCTTTCTTTCGGTGCTTTTTTGTTGTTCTTCGTTCTGCGTCTTCCTTTATTCAACGATTGGGGTTAGTGGATTTTGTTTTGAACTGGGTTTTGTGTACTTCTTTCATAATTTCCGAAATTTGTTCATGTGGATGTTGAAATTGTGGGGATGCCATACTGAATTTGTGTAGTGAACTGTGTTCGTGTGGATGCTGAATTTGTCCACATTTGGAATTGTATGAAACCTTTATTTGGTTTTTGGAATTGTACTGAATTCGTGTAGTGAATTATGATCGTGTGTATTTTGTTTATATTTTTGTGATTCTCTTATGGAGAATGTAAACTTCCAAAAATGCATTTATCTTTAGAGTAGCAGATGTCCTACCCTATATATGTGCCAAGAAAGTGATTGGTTACCTTTATTATTATTAGGATAAAAACAGAGTAGCTCTTTGTGATTCTAATCAACCTCCCTCTTCATGGAACAAACCTCCTCAAGGTTTTATTAAGCTAAATATAGATGCATTTGTGAAGAAGGATGGTGTTGTTTTTAGTGATATAGTATGAAATTAGGAAGGAAATATGGTATTGGCAGCTTTGAAATGGGTGAGAGCTAATATAGGTTACAATTTGGACTAACACTAAGTTTTTCATAATTCCATTCTTACAAGAAGAAATATCAACAAGATCTAGTGTTTGTTAGATGGAGATAACCAATTAGATACAAAAAAAAATCTATTCAAGGAATGATGTATGACTATTATAAGGGAATCCTTCGTTTAAGAAATTCAAATTTGCTCAGTCCTCAGGTTTTAATAGAATTGTTAGGAAACTTACATGCTATTAATGAGGATCTGCTGAAGGAACTGTAAAAGCCAACTTCTTATGTGGAAATTAAGAATTGCTTATTCAGTTTGATCTCAAAGAAAGCTCCAGGATCTGATAGTTTTAATTTCTTTTTCTTTCAATCTACCTGGAATTTCATTAGACAATGATTCAGAGCTAGTGGTACAGAGTTCTTATCTTTTAGTAATATGTTAAAAGAGCACAACTTCACTTATATCTGTCTCATCCTAAAAATCCCTAACGTAAATAACCTGAAGGGTTAATTTGTGAATTTGCCTTCATCATTAAGCTTGTTTATTATCAAATTGTTTGGGAGCTCCTTGCTTAACTTCACCTTAATATTTATGTGCGTAGTCTATTTTTTTGAGGTTGACAATTTTTTCTTCTATGAAAAATGGCCTCCCCATTGAACTTGCAAGAATCTTAAGAACTAGTACTAAAAAAGAACGTATTAAAATATCCCTAAGTTAGTCAAAACACACAGGGTCTCCTACCTCTTCGTTCTAGACTAGCTTGTAATCTGGTTGTGAGCTACTGGATTGAGCTTCTTTGCTAATGTTAAAATCTTTAGAGACCACTAGAATTACAAGAGAATAATTATGTTTGGAAAGGGAGTGATGATAGAACAATGGGGAAGCAGTAAGGCAATCGAGTTTAGTTGGGGAGAGGGATGAATATGAAGACAAGATAGAACTATTTTAAAGATTGAAAGTTGGGGGTTAGAGATGAAATTGCCAAAGCTTTACTAAAAGCATATTAACATTTTGCTAATAATGGAACATAATTATCATATATGGAGGCATATGCTTTTATAGTGTAATCTGCAGCCCCAATATATACCTTAGGATCAGCTGATTAGTTAGGCTTAGAATACATAGTATCTAGTTATCTTTAAATTGTGTTTGACTTATTATGTTTATCGGATATGGAGGGAAAGAAATTTCAGGCTGTTCCAAAAACAAGGCAATAAAATCTCCTACTTTTCTTAGAAATATCTGTAACTAGATGCAAGAACTCCTCATTACCAAGGATATCCATTTCAATTGTAGCATAAGATTTGCACCTATTGAAATCTCCCCACCTTAAAAAACATATCCTTTTAATTATACTTGGGAACTGATGTATGCTATTGCGCACATTTATTCTTTAATATCTTGCAGTCACTTTATAATAATCTAATACTTTATAGCTTAATTTGGTGTTGCCATTACCTTACCTTAAGTGTATCTAATTTATCGAGAGCTTCGTTTGTTTCAAACATAACTGTTTGTAGTTAAACTTGCACTTTGGCTTACATGGCTGGCTTTATACCTCTTATATTTTTTTGAACTCTAGAAAAGTATTTGTTAGGATATTATATATATATATATTTTTTATTTAGTTTTGTCATTTTAATTGGACATATATGATATAATTATCATGTTGATATTGGAATTATTTTACTGTTGGACTTGTTGGTAACTAAATGGTGTTATTGCAGGTTTGAGTTGATTTTGTGGATAGAAGAAAATAAAAGGATAAGGTTGTTGCGTGTTTGAATTTGAAGTGATTGTTGCATGGTAGTAGCATAGCTATAGTGGGACTCTTATTGCTTGGGATTGTGCACATCTCCTAATCACAGTAGAAGTCTATCAAAGAGGTTAGCATGCAAAATCAAAGTTTATGTGTGTGAATGAGATAGAATTTATGTTGGACTCTTCTTGCTTGGAGGTGTTGGTGTCGTACATGTTTCTAACACAGCTGATGTGAATCCTTTGTATGGTGAAACTACTGCAGTGGTGTGTGCGTGAATTATTAAAGGAGAAAAACTTACAACTGAAGTTAATTTCCCATGTGTGGGCGTTAATTGTCAAGAAAAATAAGACTACGGTGGTGTGAGAGTTGAAAGATATATGCGACGGTGAAGAGTATTATTCCATTGTAGAAATAAATCTCATGGGTATGTGAAAGAACAACGTTGAAGCATGCTTGAGGGTAGTGTGTGTTAATCTTCTCCAAGTCTCTTGCTTTAATTGAGGAATTCAACTCCTACCAAGAATCAACGGCAAAAGGATATCTTATGTCAAGGTGGGATAATAAATGTTAATGTTTGGCAATCAAGCAATTGGTGTGTGCGTGCGGCAATCAAGCAATAAATGTGTGTGTGGCATTGAGTCCAAGTGAGTGTGTGCGGCATTGAAAAATATAGCTCATGTGGCTTTTGAAATTTTGGCAATTAACTACTCCCTCCTATTCAAAATAAGTGTCGTTTTAGAGAAATGCACACTTATTAAGAAAGTTAATGAAATGTATGATATACCCTTATTAATTACATGTTAAAGTGCCTTGAAAATATAATCTGTGTAAATAAGATGTGAGAGAAATTAAAGGGTAATTTTGGAAGTAAAATCATAAATATGCATAAAAAGTTACAAACGACA
>JANZLH020000397.1:1635421-1647937 GCA_026770325.2 Erythroxylum fimbriatum
AATTAATTGAGAAGGAATTAGAACAAATGGACTAAATGAAAGTTGAAGCCTATTAAGTTAGCTTTCCAATGCCACTGGTTTTGCAATTTTTCGATCTGTATATGGGGAGTTATGCATTGTGGAAGATGGACTGATTTTCTGGAATTTGTGAAACCTAGCTGAAATGTCAGATTTGGTGTACATTCTGATTAGGAGGAATTTTAGTAATTTTTGTGAATTGAATTGGTTTTAGGGATCTATTGAAGAGTTTTAGAGGACATACACAAGGGAACTTTTTCAATCTTGAATTCATTTCCAAATCAAAATGAAGTCTATAAAAAGCTTTCATACATAGCTTTAATTACATATCGACATTTCATCAAAGCCTTAAGACAAGTCACAAAATACATTTGATGCTCAATGTTTAATATGCTTGTAAAGCTATTCAAAAGTCTAGCTACTAACTTAATCCAAAGCTAACTCTCACGGAATTGTCCAAATGCCTGTAAGGATTTACTGATCTTCTCGATCTGCACCTGAGGAGTGGGAAAAAATTGGGTTGAGCTACATAGCTCAGTGGCTAAGATATTTATAGCCATTGGCGATGAGCCACACCATCAACCATATATTTACATTCACATAGGCATACACATCGCATTGAAAGTTCATCATTTACAATTTCAATTTACATTTCATAATTCAAAATATCATCACATATGACACATTGGATACAATTCACTTTAAAGCATAGCTTAGCACATCAAGATGCCAATGCACAACCAAATGGCTCGAGGGTTCCGTGAAACAAAGTGGCGAAACCGAAGTTTACACCGTGAACGAAACGAGTTCATTTTTCGGATCTCATGGGCCACAAGAGGGCAGCCGGGAGAAGGCTTTTGTCGACGTGCATGTGACTACAAAACGGTTCCTATCTTGCCCAAACACAATCAATTTTCATGCTTTAATCAATCATTCACAATCTCATTTTCTCATGCTTTTTCTTATACAAAATGCCATGACTCAATTCAATGGCATAACATCATCATACACACAATTCAAATTGTTTTATCATAATGTCATACATCATAACAAAATTTCAACATCACAACAATTCAAACAAGCCACACACAAAAAACATACAAGGTATATTGCTCATATTACACAACAACTATAAATAAATTACCCGCCTTATACTCATGAAAAATCCAAATTCAATGGTGCCCTTTCTCTTGCTCTTGGGTAGGTTCTTGATTTCCTAACATAACCAAAATTTTCATTAATTCCAATTCAATTGGAAATCTCCCAAAATTTCCATATTGCTTCTGGTTCTCGCAAGAGAAATCAAAAGAAGAAGAAGAAGTCCAAGAAGCTAGTGGGAGGTGTAGCCAAGAAGAATGCAAAGAAGAAAACACCAAAGGAAATATTCTTTTATTGCAACAAGGAAAGGCATTGGAAGAGGAACTGTAAAGCTTATCTGAGGTCATTGAAGTAGAAGAAGGCATTAGATGCTCTGTCATCTACTTTAGGTATGTTATTTGTCATTGAGGTTAATACTATTTCTGATCATAACATTTGGGTATTAGATATCGGATGTAGCTCACACAAATGTGTTGATATGTAGGGTCTTAGGGATAGTGGACCACTCAAGAAGTGAGAGATGGACCTACATGTGGGAAATGAAGCAATAGTTGCTGCATTAGCTGTAGGAACCTATGTTTTGTATCTTCCTAGTGGGCTAGAATTAATTTTGGATAATTTCTATTATGTACCTGTTATAAAAAAGAACATTATATCTATTTCATGTCTTAATAAAATGGGATTTCATTTAACTTTTTCAAGTAATGGTTGTTTAATTAAGTTGAATGAAATGTTGTATGGTACTGCTACATTATGCAATGATATTTACATATTAGATATATGCAATCCTAGTTTAAATATCAATGACAGTAAAAGACAAAAATGGGATAACTTAAAATCATCTTACTTATGGCATTGTCGAATTAGCCATATAGGTGAGAGACGCATGGGTAAGCTACATAACAGTGGTAGCTTACTGTCATTTGATTATGAATCATATAAAATATGTGAATCTTGTTTGTTAGGAAAGATGAATAAATTACCTTTTAAAAGAAAGGGTGAATGTAAGAATGGGTTATTAGACCTAATACATTATGATGTTTGTGTTCAAATGCCCATTCATGATGGAGGTGGTTTTATGTACTTCATTACCTTTATCAATGATTATTCACTATATGGGTATGCGTATCTAATGAAATACAAGTCTGAAGCATTTGAAATGTTCAAATAATTTAGACATGAAGTAGAGAAACAGCTCAGAAAAGTGTCAAGATACTTCGATGAAATTGAGGTGGTGAATGCTTGAATGAGGAGTTTCTAAGTTATCTCAGGGATAACGGGATTGTATCCCAATGGACTCCACCTTACACAGGACCACATAATGGTGTGGCTGAAAGGAGAAACTGAATCTTGTTAGACATTGTAAGGTCAATGATGGGCTTAGCAGCTCTACCGAAATCCTTTTGGGGTTATGCACTCGAGACTACTATTTATGTGATAAATAGAGTCCCTTCAAAAGTAGTTGATGTTACTCTATATAAGATATGGACTAACAAAAAACCCTATCTTTCTCATGTGAAAGTTTGGGGTTATTCAACTTACGTGAAGCAGTTTCAATCAAATAAGCTTGAAGCAAAATTTGATAAATGTTTGTTGGTAGGATATCCTAAGGAAACAATTATATTCTACAATGCTTTAGGGAAAATGGTGTTTGTCTCAAAGCATGCTATCGTTTTAGAGAAAGAGTTTCTTCTAAGAGAAGATAGGGGGAGAAAAGTTGAACTTGTTGAAGTTTATGATACTCAAATAGATGCAGATCAACTGCCTGAACCCGAGATTATTGTTGATAGAGATGAGACAACAGTTAAACCTTCTGACAAACAAAATGTTTGTAGGTCAAGTAGGATACGTAATGTTCCAGAGAGATATGGTGTTCTCGTAAGTGAACATAATGGCGTATTGCTCATAGAGGATGATGAGCCTATAACCTATGAAGAGGCTCTGAAGAGTTCAGAATCTGAAAAATGGCTTCAACCCATGAAGTCCGAAATGGATTCCATGTTTGGAAACCAAGTTTGGACTTTGGTTGACCCTCCCGAAGGGCTACAACCCATAAGGTGCAAGTGATTCAAGAAGAAAATCGACATGGATGGTAACGTGATTACCTATAAAGTAAGACTAGTCGTTAAAGGTTATCGTTAAAGATAAGGAGTTGACTATGACAACACTTTAGCCCCGTAGCCATGCTTAAATCCATTGGAATACTCCTAGCCATTACTACTCATTATGATTATGAGATATGGCAAATGGATGTGAAGATGACTTTCCTGAATAGAAACCTAGTTAAGGATGTGTATATGATACAACCTGAGGGCTTCATATCCAAAGATGGCAAAAAGGTATGCAAGCTTTAGAAATCCATTTATAGATTAAAGCAAATATCTAGGAGTTGGAACATCCGATTTAGTACGACAATCAAATAGTTTGGTTTCTCACAAAACCCGGATGAACCTTGTGTGTACAAGAAGGTTAGTGGAATTGCTATAATATTCCTTATGCTATATGTGGTTGACATTTTACTAATAGGAAATGATGTCTCAAGTTTGCAATATGTCAAAATTTGGTTGTCCTGGAATTTTTCCATGAAAGCCCTTGGAGAAGCAACTTGTATATTTGAAATAAAGATATATAGAGATAGATCAAGGAACTTTCTAGGTCTTTTACAATCTACATATATAGATAAAGTGTTAAAGAGGTTTACTATGGAGCAGCCCAAGAGAGGGTTTCTTCCTATGACTCATAGGATAAAACTCTCAAAATCTGTGTCCCAAGACGCAAGATGAGAGGACTCGCATGAGTTTGATCCTGTATGCTTTGGCTATAGGATCAATCATGTATGCTATGTTATGTACATGACCCAATATATCGTATGCTGTAAGTGTTACGAGCATATATCAATCATATCATAGTGAGTGTCACTAGTCATGAATATCTTAAAGTACTTGAGAAGGACGGGGGATGTATTCTTGGTATATGGAGATGGAGATCTTGTAGTGAGTGGGTATATAGATGTCAATTTTCAATCTGACCAGGATGACTCCAAATCCTGATTAGGTTATGTTCTCATACTGAAGGGTGGAGCAGTCAGTTGGATGAGTTCCAAATAAAAGACAACTGCAGATTCAACGACCGAGTTAGAGTACATTATAGCTACGGAAGCAGAAAAAGAAGCTATTTGGATTAAGAAGTTCATTATGAAACTTAGAGTGGTTCTGAGCATTATAGACCCGATATTGTTGTATTGTGACAACAATAGGGCTATTGCTCAAGCCAAGGAACCAAGGTCTCATCAGAAGTCCAAGCACACAATCAAGAGTTATCACCTGATTAGGGAAATCATTGATATAGGTGATGTGAATATAGAGAGAGTGCCCACCGATTAGAACATTGCTGATCCTTTGAATAAGCCACTTCTTGAAATGAGATTTGATTCTAGTGTATTAGCCTATGGTATTAAATACAAAGGCGATTGGCTTTAGTGCAAGTGAGAGATTGTTAGAGTAGTGCTCTAAAGGCAATCACTTTTAGCACTTTTGTACAAACTTTATTTTGATTAATAAAGTGAAACGTAATTTTCATTAATTTGATGTTCATTTATTTATGAATTAATGTTGTTCTTAAATCAAATTAATGAAGTCCATGATACAAAACATAGTATGAAGGAAATCATGATGAGATTATGATAATGAGATTCCTATTATGTGCAATTATGTTAGTATCTAAATTATCCCTAGTCATAGGAATAATGAGACAGGACATTGTTAATTCGGATATATTAGCACATGTTATACTCCTTGATTTGATCAAGCAATTGATCTCATAAACTGCAAACATGAGATGTTTAGAGTTAACATATGGATGCTTACTAATAGTAGTAACTACATTGGATGACCTGCTATGAGATTATCATATGGATGATATATCAAATGTTAGTGATTAATCTTATTAAGCAATGGTATAAATTTCCCTAGGCTTGAGGTACTCAAGAATATCTTGGATACTAATCTTGTGCTTTGACACCATTATTTATTGCCTTAAGATGAGGTCACTCATAGGGTGGTGATTGGGTACAACTATTAATATTTGAAGGTAATTGGGTAGACAATAAAGGATTCACCACTCTTGATAGAAGGAGATGATACCCATGAGCTCTTATAGGGGTCATTACTCGGGAGTCTCTGGCTAGAGCAATTATCTATCATGAAGAGAGTCTTTAATGACACATAGAGTAATGAGATTCTAGGATAAGAACTAACATCACTTGGACTAGATTTGACATAGTCTGTCTAGTGGGAGTTGACACATAGCCCATACTCCAAACCAAGTGAGGTATAGGATGGTGAAAGGACCAATTACACAGTAATTGACTATGGAAAGGTTTGTAAGTCATATAATTAACTATCAAAGAGTTCAAGTGTTAATCCACTTACATTCTAGTAAATTGGCATCATGAAACCCTTCATGATTTGTTTGGATTAAGAGATAATTCAAGTGACCAACATAACTGGGAACCTAAGGGTCACACGCATAAAAGATTGGATGAAAAACAAAGTGTGCATGGCTGTCAATTAAGCAAGCCACGATTGTGGCCTATACTTAATGATAGGTGGTACAAAAATTTGTTCTTCACTTATATACAGATGAATTTTTAGCCATAAAATACACTCAATAGATAGACTAAGGGTCTAGAATAGTTATGGAACTTAAGAGGAGTGATCTTGAGATTTATTCATGCAATCTTAAGAAATTGTTGCATGAGATTAATTGCATAAAGCTTGGTCTTGATCTAACTCTCACTAGAGCATCTACTTGAACTCATTGTGTTTGTTGCTCTAACCACCCTTACAAACTGATTTTTCTTCATCTTTGCCTACTTTATAGAGGCCAAGGAAGGTGTTTGGTGTTTGCTATAACCCAAATATGGAAAAAGTTCAAGAAACAAGGAGTATTTGCAAGGTACATATGCTGTAATTTCATGTTCTTATAATCTGTTTATTTATACATGCACATAGATTCTGGATTTTTTGGGGATGTCGTGAGGTTGGTATTTTGAATTCCACACTTTCGCTGCCTTGCCATGTATATGATGCATGAATCCATGGCTCCCTTACACTTTATTTTTTAATTAAGATAAATTATGATCTTCTTTATGAATTAATTTATTATTAATAAAACCTTAAATTTAATCAATTATATATTGTTTTTACAATATAGAAGAAGAGTATCAGTTTTTATACTATTCAATTATGAGTATACGATATTCAAGAGAAAAAAAATCTTTTTATCTATCTATTAATTATTTTTCACTTACAGGTATTTATCATCTACAACACATGAATAAAAATAATAAAACAAATGAAAATTGACCAACTATATAAATTAATACAAGGTTCCAATAATATGAATTTCTTAAAGACAAAATTTGGAAAAGAGCTACTAAATTGAGTTTTATATAATTCCATCTACAAACTTGACTATTAGTTATTTTTTTGCTACGATTTGAAATTCGTGGCTAATAATAACTATTTGGCTACAAATTTTCTAAATCGTAGCTTATTGAAGCAGTACCCTATAAATTATTTTTTGTAGGCTTTTTTAAGACTATTAGTTACATTTAGTTTCACTACAAATTTCTTTTTACGGAGAAAACTAATTTTTAAACATACTATATTTGATTTTTGTAATAACAACATTTGGCAACATTTTAAACAGTTAACATAATTTTTAACAAAAAGATCCTAGCTATAAATTCGTTTTCATTGCTAAAGCACATATTTGATATGATTTGTAAATACAAAATACTTTATATAGGCAAAACTTTTTGGCTAAAAAATTTGTTCTTAGTGAAAAAAGGCTCTAAAAATAATTTAAATGACATCATTTGCTTGCACTTAAATGACATTGTTTTGTTTTAGTTAATTACCTAAATGTTTCCTCTCTTTTTTTTCCATTTGATTATTCTTCTTCTCTCTTTATGTTTTGGCTATGAATTCCTCTCCCTTATTCTGCCTGCAATTGTTCTTCTCCTCTTATTGTTGTGGTTCTTAGGTAATGCCTTCTCTAATCAATTTTCTTCTCTCACCCTCTGACGTTTGCCTTTAATTTTGGCATTGGATTTCTAAGGCTTTAAAGTTTACTTTAAATTTAGATTTTTTCTTGTTTATAGTTGTGTTGTTTGGTCTGTTTGATGATTTGAAGTTTATTTTCTTCATTATGAAAGATGAAAGTAACTCCTTCAGATTCAGAAATTTGAAGTGCCAAGTGATTTCCCTCATGAGCCTTTAGAAAAGGGGGTTGCATATCAGTAGCTTAAGCTTTCTGATACTTTTTGATCTCTCTCTGATCATATATATATTGTTAGAGTAGTGCTCTAAAGGCAATCTCTTTTAGCACTTTTGAACAAACTTTATTTTGATTAATAAAGTGTAAGGTAATTTTCATTAATTTGATATTCATATTTATGAAGTGTTGTCGATCTTAAATCGAGTTAATGAAGTCTATAATACAAAGCATAGCATGAAGGAAATCATGTTGAGATTATGATAATGAGATTCCTATCATGTGCAATTATGTTAGTATCTAAATTATCCTTAGTCATAGGATTAATGAGATAAGACATTGTTAATCTAGATAGACTAACACATGTTATAATCCTTTATTTGATCAAGCAGGGGATCTCATAAACTGTAAGCATGAGATGTTTAGAGTTAACATGTGGATGTTTACTAAGAGTAGTAAGTACATCGGATGATCCGTTATAAGATTATCATATGGACGTTCTATCAAATGTCAGTGATTAATCTCATCATAGCAACGACGCAAATATCCTTAGACTTGAGGTACTCAAAGATATGTTGGATACTGATCCTGTGCTTTAACACCATTCCTTATTGCCTCAAGATGAGGTTGCTCATAGGTTGGTGATTGGGTATAGTTATTAGTATTTGAAGGTAATTGGATAACTAATAAAGGATTCACCACTCCTAATAAAAGGAGACGATACCCACAGCCTCTTGTTTGGGTCATTACTCAGGAATCTCTGGCTAGAGTAGATGTGTCACAAAGAGAGTCTTCAATGACATAAAGAGTAATGAGATCCCTAGGATGAGAACTAACATCACTTAGACTAGATGTGATGTAGTCAGTCTAATGGGAGTTGACACTTGACCCATAAACCGAACCAAGGGGTATAGAATGGTGAAAGGATGGATTGCACAGTAATTGCCTATAGAAAGGTTCGTAAGTAATAATTGACTATTAAAGAATTCATATGTCAATCCACTTACTTTCTAGTAAATTAGGTCATGAAACCATTCATGATTGCTCGGATTAAAAGATAATTCAAGTGGAAAAAAATTAGGAACCTAAAGGTTCACACCCTTAGGAGATTGAGGGAATGTTTCTAGATAATATCGCGATATGATCATGGTAAGAAATGTTGAAAAGGATGTCTTGGTCATGATCATGACCCATTAATTCGAACGACATATATAAGTGATTTCTCATCACTTAAATAGAGAGATCGATAGTTAGGGAGTCCAGAAACATTTAAGACATTTAGAGGGGTTTAGAGGAAGAATTTTTTTACATGTCAAGCAAGCATTGCTTGATGTTTATTGTATGTGATATAATTCTCTTATATCCTTCCTATTTGGCATCCTACTTATGTTTCCATCTTGTTTGGTGCTCAAACCTTCCCTATAAGCTATGTTTCTTCATCTTTGCGTGTACTTCACTGGCTGTTGAAGTTGTTTGGTGTTTGCTAAAACCCAAACAAGGAGAGGATTCAAGAAAGGAGGAGCATTTGCAAGGTACATATGCTGTAATTTCATGTTCTTACATTCTATTTATACATGAACATAGATTATGGGTTCATGGGGATATCATGGGAGTTGGAATTTTGATTTCGACACCTCCGCTGCCTTACCATGCACGTGATGCATGTAAATGTTGTTGTCCCTTTATCTTGGTGCTCTCAGTCTCTCCTCCTTCTCCGCAGCTTCCTCTTTTCTGGTATGGTTCTTGATTAATCAGTCTCTTCTACTTTGGTGTTTTTAGGGTTTTATTGGGTTTTCTAAAATTTCTGTTCTTTATGGTTTTTTGCTTTTGATATTAGCTTCTTTGTTTAATTTAGTGTTTAATGCTTTCTGGATTTGATTATGTTGATCTCTTTGCATCTGATATTGTTGGGTTTATGTCAAGATTGAATTTTTATGCTTAATGATCTTATGCTTTTTTTTTCAAAGTTTCGTTTTTTGATACTTTATTGCTCTCTTATCATCTAGGTATTGGTGCTTTCTACAGATAAAGAGATGATATATTTCATTATATTTTATTTTAAAAATATATCTTGTTTTTAAAAGTCGAGTTATAGTTTATTTATTTATGTATTTGTTGTAATTTTATTTACATAATTATTTAGCGTGCTAGTTTTACTTATTTACTCTTTAACCTGTATCACTCTTTTATTGTCACATCTGCATGTGGGTCTATCGGAAATAGCCTCTCTACTATGTAGGGGTAAATTTACGTACTATCAGACCTTCCTAGACCTCACTTTATTACGTGACTTCGGACTGGGTGTGTGATGATGCAAAATATACTAATACTATTAAATTAAGCTTGTCAGATTGATTTTTCAAATATATTTGGGGATAGACTCATCTACTTGGTAAAATTCAATCGTTGCGCATTCTGTCGCATCTCTAAAGAATAATACGGTGATTGACCTAAAGCGATAGTTAGTCAATTATGTAATAAACTACAAGTGCATAACTTAGTTTAGCTAGTACCAGCAAGTATGAGTCAATCCCACGAAGACTATGAATAGATTACTTCCTCTGTTATCTAGCCTAAGGATTGATTTTAGATTTTTAATGGAAAGAAACTAAAAATAAAAATCAAACAAATAAAATAAATTAGGAAACAATAATGAACATAAAGATAGTGGAATTCACTTAAAAAACTATTATTATTAGAAATTAGGATCTAGGTTCAAATCCCCCTAAAATCTTAACAGTTTAATCCTTTATCATGCAATTGTTTGTTAATTAATTGGATTATGGAGACTCCTATGGTATGCTAGTAGCTGACCTTGATTATACTAACAACTAATCCTAAGGTCTCCAGCTGAATTACTCAAGTTAAATCTTATAGGATTGCGTTACCAATTTATAATTTCCTCTATTAGGTTTGACCCCTAATCTAGAGGATTTATGTTATCCTATCTCTATGGTTCCAATCAACTCCTTCTAATTAAGGTAGATCTATTCACACTAGGATTTCTCAATCTCTACATATTAAATCAGATTATCAATAAAACATGTAATCAGATTATAATAGTCAATCGAACCAATTGCATTAATAATGGAATCAAATCATATCAAAGTATTAACATAAGGCTCATCTAACCTAAATGCTAACTGGATGTTTAGTTACATATGATCGAATTAGAAATCAAACATAAATCGAAAGAAAAGTGAAATGTAAAGAATGGGTTTATAATTCTAAATCTCCCTAATTGTCTTTTATTGATTGTTCTTATGTTGTAGAGGCTTGATCTTGTATTCCGATGGATCTTTTGATGATTTCTTCGTGTTTTCTACTTCTTTGGACCAAAATCATCCCTTCTGGACTTTCTCCACATCTGGGATTCACCTCCCAAAGTCTACTCCTTACATTTGCCTTCGAAACGTCAAATTTATATGAAAACTAAATTATTGGGTTAGGCATGGTCATGTGCACAGTCATACATTAGATCGTGTATAATTATAATTCATCAAGTATCGTGAAAGTGCACAGCCATGTACTCCTTCTAAATTGTTGATTTTATGTTTTACGCTGCGTTTTTACCCGAATTCTTCTCCTTTAAGTCCACGATGACAATTATCACCTGTTAACATACTTGGAGCAGATTAAGTACCAAATATGTAATAAAAGTATAAAATATCAAGCAAAATACATCAAATATGAGTGTAAAAATATAGTCAAATAGCTATCTATCAAACATCCCGACATTTAAGTTTTTCTTGTCCTCAAGCAAACCATAATAAAAATTATAAATTTTATAACATCAATCCATCGTCAATATCAACCTGTCCATTCATACTATACATCATCGTATATTATTGAATCAAATTAACATGCAATCAGAATTAAGTTGTCATTAAATTAACTTCCTAAGTAATATTAATAATAATCACATCAATAATCATATTGAAATCAGAAGCATATGGCTTTACACTTCACCAGATTTCACTCAATACGCTCAAGTATTTAGGGTGAAAAGTATCAAGACTCTCAATTCATGCATAGTAAAATCTTTACCATATGCTTGCAGTAAAATCACATCTTCACCACTTATGTACAAACTAGAAACAAAAATCAAAAGGTCTTTGTGTAGGTTGTATGGGGATTAGGTAAGGTATGATTGGGATAAAAAAGGTTTAAGTAAAGGAAATTTACTCAAGAAATATTATGCAAGTTGTTTACAAAGCATACATAGGTCCTTTTCCAATGCAACTCTATTGGTACTACTTCCTTTTACTTCCTTTTCTTTTATAAGCTCGTTTTTTTGAACAATTCGAGTATTCAGTAGCATAATTCAACATATATTGGGCCTTTCACCAAATTCAAGTCCCAATAAACAAATAAATAAAGTAAATAACCTTCAAGGTTGAAAATGATAACCTTCAAGGTTCAAAATGATAAATAAGTCTTCGAAGAAAAATAGGAATAAGGTTAATATATGGGTAAAATCAATGAAAAGTCTAAGGCTCAACTTGGTTATTCCTAAAGGTCAATTTAAGGGTATGGTAATTTCAAGGAAACAGGCTTAAACAAGTTGGTAAATCTCAGTGCCTTTATCATGTTAATGTTTCTAATTTCCACAAATATGGTCTCAACATGCATAATAAAGCAAGTTCTAAAATTATCCTACTGTACATGAAATCACACACATGAAAAAATAACAAGAGCTTAAAAAATTTTAAAAATTGCTTTTTAGGCTCAAAAGCTCACGAAAAAAAGACGTATATGTAAGTGAACAAAATGCAATTTTCATTCAACTTGAAGATTTCAATGATTATGAAAAATATGATTTAGAAAATTAGTTTCATTCTAACCATCATCCTTTTACATACGAGTTCAAATCTATAGTCAACAATAACATATAGTATTCATGGAAAAATTTCATCAAACTTAAGACAGCATTTCATAAAATATTATAATCAAGATTATAATAAGCTTAAAGAAATCATGTTAAGATTCATTAAACCCACTCCTACACTTAAAGTTGTACATTGTCCCTAATGTACACAATATAAGTGATCGCGGCTCTGTCGTTCGATTAAATTAATCGACCTTGGAAATCGGTCAAAATAAAATAATTCCAAGATTGCA
>JANZLH020000397.1:1709897-1721332 GCA_026770325.2 Erythroxylum fimbriatum
TATGCCAGTTAGATCATTTATACTTGGAATAGAGTAATGGATAGGTAGAAAGACTAACCTGTGTAGCAAAATATCGTCTGACGACATCAAGCATTTGTTCTCTAGATGAATGAGATTGAATGCCCACTTGGTCATAATTGCAGGAAAAGAACAGGTGACTGAAAATGCTCACTTGGAATTGCTTCACAATTATATATGCGTGTGTGAGCTGAAATCTTACAATATTGAATTTCCGGCAATATCTTGACAATGACTCCGTGTGCAATTTCTCTAAATCCACTCTCTAGGCATCGCAAAAAGAAATCACAAATTTGTAAAACCCTATCCACAACTTAACATATATATGAAAAAAATTATATATTTAAATAGAAAAAGAACAAAAATCAATGTAACAAGCATGAGAAAAGTTTTGCATTATCTGAATGAAAATTTAAGAAAAGAAAAGGGATAGAAATCGGATCCTGTTTTTGTATAATAATACACCATTTGTGAACAAAATGCAAAACTGGTCTAGGATAATCTTGGTCAAGATCATAATACAGTGAGACGATACGCAATACGTAAATCCACTAACAAGAAAATCGTAATAAGTATTCAGATATATATCATACCGGTGGAGGTTTAATTGATTGATCATCGTCACTATAACTGTAAGTGCTTGGACTTGTTACTTCAATATGACCATTTATTTGTTGGTTCTGGTCATCATAAGGATTCAATATGCCAGGACTTTTAAAGATGAAGCTATGGAGGTGGATGGCTTGAAAGCTAGAGTGATCACCCTAATTCAGGAGCAATTCAGAGCAAACACCGAGGGCAGGTAAGGTAGGAGAGTTTTTTTCTTTCTAACCCCTACTATCCTTTATGAAGTTTCTGTTTCAGGTACACTACCGAAAACTTTGGAGAATGGTGGCAGAACATGCTCACCCCGCAGCTACCCAACCACATTCAGAGAGGGAAAGCAATAGCTCCCATATTCCATAAACTTCAGGTGGTCAACATCCTCACTTATCCAATTTGAAAGGCATCAACACTAGCTCTAGCCGAATATGGACTAACATAATTCAGTCAGACATGGTCAGATTTCAAAACCAAGGGTAGGCTCCATCTAGGAAGTGCATCAACCGTTAAAGGAGAGTTGATGACATGTGTGCTTTTTTCTGAAGTTCTTAGAGCTTTCCATAGAAGAAATGCATGATTGATTCTTACTGCCACTTGTCACTTTCGATTGTTTCAATGGATGTTTGTTTCTTAGGCTATTAGGTTCTCAAGGAAGCTTATTTTACAGCCAGGCTTTTGATGTATTGCCTTCTGATAAGCATTTCTAGGGACTCTTCTTCTTAGTTCAGGAATTTCTTCTTTGATCGGTTGAGATGAGTTTCAATACTCTCTCTAGTCATGTACATATTATTTTATTCTATTAATCTCATTACTGATTTATCAAAAAAAAAAATCAGAATAGTAGCGTGATGATAGCTTACATAATTGCAAAGTCTTCTGGCTTAAAATGCCAACAATAAGATATAATGGGAGGACATCTAAATTTATGCAGTATTAAATAGACTAGAGAGCATTTATGCTGTAATGTTTATCTGGTTGATTAAGAGAAGCTTGAACTCAGGTTTGCTAGATTTGACCCTCAAGGGAAGTATCATCATCATACCCCGAAGTTCACAATGAAGCAGGATCTGAGAGGTCTGATAGTACGCAATTTTATCCCTACATTGCAGAGAGACTGTTTCCAATAGACCCACATGCAGATGTTACGGGATAATAGTGATGTAAGTTAAAAACGTAAATACGTAAAAACAGACAAAATAGATATATAATGAAAGAAGAAGAAGAAGAAGAAGAAGAATAACTCAAAGTATGATAATAAAGAAACGTCAAGGGACTTATAAGTAGAGTTCTGACCAGACCTTGTCAGGACAACAGAGTGCTTACCAGACACTGTCAGGACGCTCGATACAACAGAGTGATCATCGATGCTAGAGGGTTTACTGTTTACGTCGCCACATGAAAGGAATCACGACAATGGGGACACAGATCCACGACACTGATGAAGACAATATCTAAGAGAAATATAGCAACAAGTAACACACGACAAAAAAGTGAGAGCAAAGAGCACAATACGCTTAACAACAAAGATGGTATGCCATTACTAATTAGAATAGAAGTCGCAGGAAAGATTGTACCTTTTCCGTTATCGAGAACTTTAAGAACGTTTTGTTTTCTTGTTGACATACACACTATAGATCCCACAAAAGAAACAGGGCATACCTTTACAGTGAAGTCATGGATAGTTTTATCGGTGATAGCTCTTTCTGGTCTAGAAACTAGATCCTCATATCTACCTTTTATTCTTTGTGCTAGATGATTAAAGAGTAAAAAGTACATAGAAGATGCTCGACGTATCCAATGAACCACCGAAACACTAGGATCTAACTTACAACAGTTGCATATTGTCATTTACTCCCATCAGAAAAACATTTAATGAGCAGTTCAAATCATAGTTTAATTAACGACAAAATAATGACGATGTTGGTATTTAATAGCTATTTAAATACCTCCTTAGGCGACTTCTTCTCTACGACCTTTTTCTCCTCAGGTTCAGGTTTCTTCATCTTGTGTTTCTTCTCGTCGACATTTGTCTCTTTAGGTTTGGTTTTCTACAGCTTGTGTTTTTTCCCTTCGACCGTTTTCTCCTCAGGTTCTGCACAGAAAGAAATCCCATCTTTCTCAAACAAAAATCCCATCTTTGCAAGTAAAGTTCAAAACTTTGCAAGACCCAACTCGTCGATAAAAATACACGTGGGTCTAAAAGACCCAAGTGCTCCATGAATATCAAATTCTTGCTGTTTAATTTGGAGTTTCCCTCAGCGATGACATAACTCTTAGTATGAATTGGCACAAGGAGTAAATAACAAAGTGAGAACGTCAAGGAGAAAGAGGTGCATCGGGGAGAAATTCCGAAGGGTGGAGCTTGGTTCAATTTGGTCGGACTTTGCATGCTCCATCAAACCAACATGCGAAATCTTCCATCTATTAAAATTAGTTAATCTCAAACCAACTTAACATTTGAAACTATCCTGATTATTAAACCGGTTTATGTCTTTCTCAGTGTTTGACTTGTTGTGTTTATATTTAACACTAAAATTAAGTGTAAAGCACTATACAATGCACACTGGAGACACTGATAAATTGTATTGCAATAAAAAATTTATACAATTAAGTTCACATTAAACAAAAACGACACTATATATTAATATACTTATCAGTATATAAACCTACAACTTCAAAAATTCTATAACCCCTTTATTAACAGTTTGCATTTGTTAGTACATAACTATAACGATAAATAAAAAATGTAAGATTATACTCTTCAATTCATAACGGATTGTAAAGGAAATATTAAATCTCAAATATAAATAGAAACTCATTAATCACTAAAAATAATTCAGCAATTATTGTAATTAAGTTAAAATAGAATAAGTAAAATATAATTTATGTATAATCTGTAGTTAAAATAATGTTAAAGCTTTATATCTCCTATGTGATTCTACTTTTTCCAGAAAGCCACCCGAATATTTTTAAATTTACCGTATCATATGGTTTGGAATATTGTTATGATGAACCTTAAGGAAAAAAAAATCAAACGTAACAATAAAAGAAAATAATAGACAAATATATAAATAAATCACTGAACACAAACATAGATAAATATACATATAAATAAAAGAAAAATAAAGACAAATTAAAGTAAGTAATAAATAAACAAACAAGTAAATGAAATAAACAAATGATAAAAATGTAAAATAATAAATAAAATTACTAAACGAACAAATGCTACAAATATAAGTGTCTAGGCTGATTAAAAGAATATGCAAAAGATCTTTGAAAAGAGGACCTTATTATGTTGGTTCCTGCATTCATATTTTAGTTGTCAAAGTTTCATATTTTGGGTCAAATTACACACACAGAGACAACAAATTTAGAGTATTAACTTGGCTATTTATATTGCAATCTAATCAATATTATTCAAACCATAAATATACTTAATTCTATATCCAAATCCTTATTCAGTTCTAATTCTTATTATTAATAGCTTTTATTTAATTTGCATCATGCCTAAGTTTTCTTCTCCTTGATTTAACAAATAATTGAATTGTTACTTTGAATTGTCAATTTGAAAAACAAGAAGATGATTGCTCTCATTTTTTGATTTGGAAAAGTAGTAGTAATGTTTGGCAAATATTGCATCAATTTAATGTTTTTTATTATTGTTTAAAAAATTGCAAATAGTTGTATGAATGGTAAGATAAATAGGGTCAAAGGATTAGTTGTAAGAACAAAAAAATAAAAACAATGAAATTTTAAGATTTGCTTGTTTTCATTTACGTTTTTTATTCTTTGCTATGTTTTGAAATTTAGTTAATTTCAATTTTTAAATTTCAATTTTTGATTTTAATTTCTCCAATTTTCTTAACAACAATGACAAAAACTATAAAAAAAATAACATTTTTTCTATTTTTGTTTTTTATAATCTAACTTACTAGCAACTACATAAATATTATTTAATAATAATCATGGATAATTTAATTCATATTTAATCTTAATTTATAATAACAATTAAACTATTTTAATTTTAACAATTAGTTTAAATATTATTTTAAAAGTAAAATAATTTCAATTACATTATTATTAATAAATTTAATTTAAAATTTAAAATATTTTCAAATATATAAATTTTAATTAAAATTTTCTTTAATAATTAAAAGTAGATATTAATTTATAAATAAAAATCTAAATTGTTAAATAGTGACATCTTTTAGATGTCTCTTTTAGGTTTTATGAATGTGACATTCTTATCATCATCATCGTACCTGAAGTCTCGCAATGAAGCAAGGTTTGAAGGGCCTGATAGTACGCAGGCTGTTTTCAGTAGACCCACGTGCAGATGTTACAGGATAATAGTGATGCAAGTTAAAAATATAAATACGTAAAAACAGACAAAATAGATATATAATGAATATAATAATTAGTAAAGAAAATATTAAAAAATAAAAATAAAAATAAAAATAAAAATAAAAACAATAACAATAACAATAACAATAACAATAACAACAACAACAACAACTTAAAGTGTGATAATAAAAAAACGTTAAGGAACTTATAAGTAGAGTTCTTACCAGACCTTGTAAAGACAGCAGAGTTCTTACCAGATCCTGTCAGGATGCTCGATACAACAGAGTGATCATCGGTGCTAGAGGGTTTACTGTTTACGCCGCCACATGAAAGAAATCACGACAATGGGAAAACAGAGCCACGACACTAATGAAGACGATATCTAAGAGGAACATAGCAACAAGTAACACACGACAAAAAAGTGAGAGCAAAGAGCACAATACGCTTAACAACGAAGATGATAAGTCATTACTAATTAGAAAAGAAGTTGCAAGAAAGATTGTACCTTTTCTGTTACCGGAAACTTTAAGAATGTTTTGTTTTCTTATTGATGTACATACTATAGATCCCACAAAAGAAACAGAGCATACCTTTACAATGAAATCATAGACATTTTTATCGATGGTAGCTCTTTCTGACCCAGAAACCAGATCCTCGTATCTATCTCTTATTCTTTATGCTAGATGATTCAATAGTAAAAGTACATGAAAGATGCTCGACGTATTCAATGAACCACCGAAAAACTAGGATCTAACTTACTACAGTTGCATATTATCCATTTACTCAAAACATTTACTGAGCAGTTCAAATCATAGTTTAATTAACGACAAAATAATACGGCGTTGGTATTTAATAGCTATTTAAATACCTCCTTAGGCGGTTTCTTCTCTACGACCTTTTTCTCCTCAGGTTCGGGTTTCTTCAGCTTGTGTTTCTTCTCGTCGACATTTGTTTCTTCAGGTTCGGGTTTCTGCAGCTTGTGTTTCTTCTCTTCGACCGTTTTCTCCTCAGGTTCGGCACAGAAAGAAATCCCATCTTTCTCAAACAAAAATCCCATCTTTGCAAGTAAAGTTCAGAACTTTGCAAGACCCGACTCGTCGATAAAAAATACATGTGGGTCTAAAAGGGATAGATCTGTACATCCATCAAAATCAGACGAGACCAACAACTCCCAAGGTAGCATCTGAAGAAGTTCACACCCAGACTCCCTTCTCCGGTAGTAGTAGCAAGATGACTGACCGACGATTGCCCAAAGCCACGTGAAGCCATTAGCAAACAACAAGGAAACCTGGACAAGTCGCCGTCCAACATATAACACCAAAGCCAAGCCCGGTGAAAGCTGGCGCTTCGTCCTCCCTGTTTTTGTCTTGCCACCAGTGGCACGCCTCTTGTTGATGCTCAAACTCACCCAAAAGCTTGTAACTTTTCCAGTTTCTCTTTTGCGGGTACTAGTAAGGCGAGGCTAAAGCTTATAACTCTTCCAGATCTCTCCTCATTGGTATAACTCGTCCTGATCAATCATAATCCTCCAACAAAATTTTAAAATTGGAAATATTAAAACAGCTCAAAAACATTCGAGAGGAAAAAAGGGTTCAAGTTAAGCTGGTTCCAAAGCAATCGATCAAAATAGCACAGTGGAAAGAAACGAACTTGAATCCGTTAGCTTTCCATCAACAAACCTGGATCTGAACAAAACGGCGATAGAACTACAAAAAAGCTCTTCTAAAAAAGAATACGACGGAAACGAAGCCCATCGTATCCAGCTCGCTTCCTCCCCGACGTTGTGGTGGACAAGCAAGTTGCTCAGAATAGAATCTCTTCGAGGTAGTCATAACTTATCAAAATAACCCATAAATGGCATAGATCACAAGCATAGCCACACTAAAGATGTAAATGATGCAAAGATGCACAGACCAAACCTGTTTGGAGGAACTTTGTTTGGTAAAATAAGATAACGAAGACCATACCTCAACGCGAGATTCGTTTCTCTTCTTCGAAACGTGAAAGCAAAAAGGGATGCAAACCTCTGGGATGCCATGTTCACAAGAGCAAATAACCCAAAATCTTCCACATATCAGATGAAGTGATCTCAGATCTCCATTATTTAACATTTACTATAAGAACTCTGGTTGTACAATCTGGTGAATAAGCATGAGGATGACGGCGGCGTCCCGGAAACGGGATTTGGGGAGGAGGGAGAAGGCGTTGGAATGGTCATGTTTAAATAAAATCAACATGTTGGTTCCAAACGCATCAGAAATGATATGTTTTCCTTCTCATGTTTCTGTGTGTTGCAAACGCATCAGAAAGGCGTTGTGATTCTGACGGAATGTACAAAATGGTGTTGTTTTTACTTTTTAACAAAACAAAGTTGTTTTGTAAAATTCTCTTTGGGCCAAGATCTCTTGACCTGTGGCACGACCAATCTAGACCAAAGTCGGGTCTGTTATTACTCATTTAGAAATTCTCTTTGCATACTTTTTCTCCCATCGTTAATCATGTCTTTTTGGGCTTTCTTATTTTCAGTTTAGCCCCTTTTCTCTTAAATTTTACACTCTAGTTCTTACTTATTTGAGATTTGGTCCTTATGCAGTTTTCTTTAATCATTTAATCCAAAATTTTCCCAGTCTCCAATTTTGACACAAATTGACCTGAAAGAAACCCAAAACACAAACAATGCTTTAGAAAATAGACCAAATATTTTATTTTATGACCAAAAATAAACCTAATTAAAAGGTAAATTTATTATGAAAAAGAAAACAAAAAGATATGAAACTTAGGAAAGCATATCATTATATTTGTGTATTTTTATTAAAAATAATTACAAGAATATATTATAAAATGAAACAAAAAATTAAATATTTACAATTGCCCTCTTTAAGCATCTATTCATGAAAGCAGATGCATAAAATTAATTTATCTTAAGCTTTCTTCCATTAAGTTAGAGAGGTACTTAGGTTTAGAAATAGAGTTCAATAAAAAATCTAAAGAGACATCTAAGTATTTAACTATAAACCAACAGAGATATGTAGAGTTTTCCTTTGAACCGAGAAGAGAGACCTAGAGGGGGCATATAAGGTTTAAATTTAAATTAGATATAAAAGGCCTAAAGAGATTTCTATATTATTATTTTTAACTACAAATCTAGATCGGTATCTAGAATATGGATTGAATTTAAAAGACCAAGAGAGATATCCAAGTATTTAATTAAAGATTATGATTGAAGACTTGGAAGTATATCTAAGCGTTTAACTGAAGATTGGAATCGAAGACCTAGAGACATATATAGGCATTTAACTTAAGATCGGAATTAAAACCCTAGAGCGATATCTAGGTATTTAAAACAAAATGGAGAAACCTAAGGGGTGTGATTGAGTGGCAAGGATTCATCCGTTCTTAACCAAAGGTCAGGGGTTCAATCCTTAGTTTTGGGTATGGAGCAGCCTTAAATCCTTGGGCCAGCTGTCCCACCCTATGATGTGCCTACAAACCAGCGAGGGGATTAGTCATTGGGTTTGCCTGTGGATACCCTGATCAAAGACCAAAAAAAACAAAATGGAAAAAGTCCTAGAGTAGTTTCTAGGGTTTTGTCCAAAGTGAGTATGAATAGGAAAACATAAAACTTACATAAATCATTTTGAGGTTTCATCGTAGAAGAAAGATATAGGAGAATTAAAAGATACCACCTTTTTTTAAAAAATTACCCTTTTACTGAATAATTAAGGAATTTCTATTGTTAATATCAACATTGGTACTATTTTTTAAACAAAAAGAATCGAAAAAAATCAATACAATGATTATGAATTTTTAGAACACTACATTTTGACATAGGTCTTTAATGATAATTGAACTTCATGTGTTTGGCACTTTTAGAGGAGGTCCCTTTAGAATTGCTCAAGTGCTCCTGACCTTTACTTTAGTAAAGTTCATGGGAGTATTACTTGCGTAATACACCTTACATCTAAAAATTGCATATAACCATTAACTTTGAAAAAATTAATTTAAGCAATTATTGTGTAATAAACAATAATGCTAACCATCTTATCATTTTAAATATTAATGATGAAAACTGACAGTTAAAATTCTTGAAAAAAGAAATAATTGCAAAATTAAATTCTAAAATCGATAATTGGAATAATGTGCCTTGTAAATGAATTCCAAGTAAAGGATAAGTATACTAATGATTTTATTAATAATAAGGTGTGACATTGTTTGAGTCATCATCTTAGTAAATTTTCAAAGAAGCCTTCTAATTTACCCATTAACTTTTAAACTAAATTTGGGGGCCCTATTATAATAGTCAAATGTTACTTCTATTTTTAAGAATAAGAATATGAGGGATTGATCTATTTTTCTAAGAATTGACATAGTTCTATTTTATTTTAGAGGAATGTTTTGGCTTTTAAAACTAAAGAAAAAAGTCCTATAGTGGTTTCTAAAACGAAACAAAGCTTAATGGTTCATGAACATAATGGCCCTAATTGTGAAGGATTATTACCATTTGAGAATGTTAATATAAGAGTAGTAATAAGAATGGAGATAGAAATCCTATATAAAGGTGATAGGTATGGCCTTAAAGAAGTTGATGGGTATCAAGGTATAGGGAGTGAAGGTGAGAATTTGGGTAATGCTGGCCCAAAAAAATGAATTATCATACAGCTATGGAAAAGACTGGCCTGTTAGGACCAATGACTATATTAAGTTGAAATTATCATGGTCTTGGCAACCTCCACACAGTTCAAGCCCATAAAGGGCTAGAAAATTGAAAAAATATCAGACTTATTATTTATTGAGAACTTTACAACTCAAACCAAGATCAAAAGGATCAAATCTCTATTGGATTTGATGGGCTCTTTATGGTTGATTGCAAGGACCTTTATGATGGATTAGCTATTTTATGGAAGAATAACGAAAGAGATAACTTGTAAGGTTACTTTACTTTTTTATCGAAGTAGAGGTGGATTTAAAGGATGGAGACAAATGGAGTTTCACAGGACATTATAAGAATCTGATAGGATCCAAAAAAGTATATATATTTACTATTTATTTTTGAGTATTCCTGATTCTACCAGAATCCTGATAGAGGGGAGAGGCACGAGTCTTGGGAGCTTTTGAAATGTCTTTTAATAAAATCTTCCTTTGCATAGTGTTGTATGGCGGATTTTAATGACATTTTACATAAAAAGGAGAAAATGAGTGGACTAAAGCATCTAAATTAGCCTATAAATAGGTTTAGAAAAGAGATAGAGGAGGAGTAGCCAATTGATTTAGGCTTAGTAGGATATTAATTGACATAGGAGAGGGGTACGGACACAGAAAGGTGAGTGTAAGAGAAGCTTGACAGGAATTTGGGTGTAAGCTTTAGGTTGAATGGTATTGCAAAGCTACTGTGACTAGCCTTGAGTGCTTCGTTTTGGATCTAACCATTCACATGAATGTTTATGGTGTGACAACAAAAAAGTAAGTGCATTGATTCAGATTTGAAAGCATATGTGGAAGGGATAATGAATATCTAGTAGTGGCAAAAGGTGGTTATAATTGTGACTTAACCACTATAATTGTGAAAATAATTAAAAAACAAGTTTAGAATTAAAGAATTGGGCAAAGATAAGGAAATGTTCTTTCATGCTTACATTGCCCATCTAAGACATCAGGTGATGAACTTGTTATGACGTCGAGATCCACCAAGTATTGCTAAGTTCCATTCAATCAAAGATCTCTTGAATTCAGTCCTTGATCAATAGCATATTTATTGGCAACAAAGGGCAATACTTTTCTGATATAAAAAGGATGAATTAAATTCCCTTTTTTCATAAATATGCTTTAGTTTAAGAAAGGAAGAACTTAATTCATCAACCCAAAAGGGAGAATGGAGAATGGTGCATCTGGTATAATGGTCTTAGGGACTTAATAAGGAATTTTGTTTAGATTATATTTAAATCGATAGTAGGAAATGAAGACAATATTGTGGTGTTAATTGAGAAAAGAGTGGAAGTGGAACATAATCTAGAATAAGTGAAACTAGTAATTAAGGTTAATAGTGTCGTAGATTTCGTACCGTTCCGGCTGGTACGTACCGGCCGAAAACGGTACCGGAACAGTATCGACCGGTACCGACTGGAATCGATCGGTACGCCATTCCGTAAAATGACAAATAGGAGGGGTCATTTTGCAAATAAAAAAAATTAAAACCAAATTTATCAATACCCTCTCCCCCCAGCCGACTGCCGACTCTCCCTTTGGCCTTCTCTTCGCCTCTTCGTCTTCTTCTGTTTTCTCTCCCTTCCGCCGTGGTCGCACCTCCGGCCTGCCTCGCCTCGCCTCCGGCCTTCAACCGTCTTCTCTCCCTTCCGCCGTTGTCGCACCTCCGGCCTTCTCACGCCGACTGCCACGCCCATTGACTGACCTGGTAAGATAGACAGGCCAAAAAGATGCAAGAAGAAGAAATGGATGCCGAGAAAAGCACAGGC
>JANZLH020000397.1:1864697-1884945 GCA_026770325.2 Erythroxylum fimbriatum
CGAGAATGATGGAGAGAAAACCATAAAGACAAGTTCCATTTTGCTTCTAATATGTATGTGTCGTGAATGCCTAGCAATAAGGGGGTTTAATCAATAAGACAACTTTCATGGTGGCATGTTAGGCAAGTGACATGTGTCACTTGCCACATGTCACAATCTTGTAAAACCCCTTAATTTATTTCCAAATTCAATTCTAATTTCTAGCCCAATTTTTCCCCAAATTTCAATGGCTCAAATAACAATCCCAAAATCATTTACCTCAATTTCCAGTTCCATTGGACAGAAATTTTTCAGTACCGAAAACTAATCAGTCCGCCACTTGGCGATTTTTTCGGTCCGAAAATTTCCAAAAAAATTCCTAAATTTCCCCATAAATATAAAACATATAACAATCCACTCCAATTAAATTTTCAAGCACAAAAATCACGTTTTTCACAACAAAATTATATGTAGGCACATATACCTGGAAATGTCGTGAATGCATGTACAATCATTTTCATGTGCAAATTTCACTATTCACGTGTAATGGTATGCATGAACATTTCAAAACCATTCTAAACACGCTTAGCCCTTTTCAAATTACTATTCTACCCTTCTCATCGGGGATGGGATGTTACAACTCCTCCCTCCTAATAAAATTTCGTCCTCGAAATTTATTTTTGATCCTGAAGAAGGTAAGGGTACTATTATCGCATACGCTCCTCCGTTTCTCATCTCACTTTTACCACTCAATGTTTTCTTCCATAAGACCACATTTGATAAATTTCATATGTCTCTCAATCCCGTGTTTATATCCTTAATGAGTTTCAGATTGCTCCTATTTTCACTTTCAGTCCCTCAATAATACATATATTGGATCGTAACAATCCTTCCTAAACATGTCCATAAAGCACTGTATGAATCTAGCCCTGCTTTTAGGAGTAATACTTACTCACAAATCCATAGTCCTATTATTGCCATAGTTTTATATGGTTATGTCAAACTTAGTTTCCCCAATTTACTCCTGTATTTCCATCTAATTACACCTTGGTAAAGGTGATACTTTCAAAGACAAGTCATCTGTTTCATTTCGTATCGGTGTTAAAATGCTTAACTTGCAAATCTTTCTCAATATATTCCAGAACTGTAATGTGATCCACCAAAAGTCATTCGTCTTTCAACAGCCACTTCATTTTAATTCCATATTCCTTTCTCTCATTAACGGTATCCCAAATTTGTTTTGGCTTTTAATCATTCTTTTTGGTGGTCTCCATTACAATGTAAGGTGAACGACCCTTTTTACTGTCTAACGCCTCATGGAGTATTCTAATGGTATCACCAGGATAACGATTATCATACCTGTAGTCAATTTGTACTATACATTAATCTTATATGTTGAAGCATTCTAGACATATAACCTTTATACCTGTCTCCAATAGTCAAGACTACAAGGAGCTCAAACAGATAATCACTCAGTTCGTTATTCTAAGCCGTCAATTCCTCTTTTGAGGTACACTTATTAAGACCTCTCTTTATCAGGTAGTATACATACTTTATTCCATCAAATTCCTCAAATCCTCAATTTGAGCTTTCCTAATTCCTTTTTGCAAAACTGATGTTACGTCTCCATTTTAATTCGTCACTATACCCTCTTTATTGCACGAGATTGAGTAACCTAATATCCACATATGTGGTACTCTACTATTGAATGTTCTATTCGATGCAGTTGATTGTAACACTAGCTTTATTCGGACAGGTTCCTCTGCACAATCCTTTCAATTCTTTCCAATTCAATTTTTTCTCTCTACTAATTTGTCTATTTATACGTATTTCCAATATGTTTCTTTACACATCATAGTTCCAAGCTTTTAAACCGACTACTATTGCAGAAGTTTTCAAGTCATGAATCTAAATTTAGCTCATGAAGCTATAATTAGCCCTAGGTACACAAAATCACCTTACAACCAATTCCCTCTTAATCTCAATTGGGAACCTCTATTGTATATACTATAAAATCTCCAAGTCCGAACGGCATATTTAACACCCTCATTAGTGTGTTTTCAGTTATCACTGATGCGACTTGCTTATTTTGTTCCCCCAAGTATTCAAAATGTCACCTTCCTTTGTTAATATGATCATAGTCACTCATTGATATCCTTTTGCTTGGCCCACATTAACCTTCAATATCATAATCCTATCGGGGTATGGTTAACTCCAATAGATATAACCTCAAACTCATTATGCTTATATCTAGTTCTTGTAATTCCTTGAGTAACTAATTCCTCAGTGCAGTAGTATTATCACATGCTATCCTCAATTTTTATTTTTTTTTGGACTTCCTTTTTCTCGACGGATTTCAGTAGTGCTTTAAATTTCCCAATGATTCCATATTGACTCAGTCTAATGTCTGTTCATTCATACCTGTCGCTCCCCACATTTCAATTTATCTACAAACATAACTTCCTGTGTTGGAAATCCCTTCATCAGGTATCATTTATGGTTTCCTAACATATTTACACAGACTATGATGTAGACCGAAATTCACCTCACATTAACAAGAATGTCTCCTCGACTTGCTGAAATCCTCTTAAATAGTTAAATACTTTACAACAGCGTAACAGATCTACACTCTCAATAGCCTTTTCTCACTCTTATACTTGAGTCTTTGCTATGGGGGTAACTTAGTTCAAAATTTTCCTCCTTTGCATCTGTCGGTTCCTTTCTGAAGCAGACCCGATTGAATCAAACAAGAGGCTGTTAACCTCTGGACAATGGAAGAATTACCAGATTCCATTGTTGAGTCGAGAGAAGAGTTTATGATCTCAGCTACTGATCAAGGAAGGCCGGTCTTCATTAGTCATAAATTCAATTACCTGACTTTCTGACCCTATCTCGGTGATTTTTTTTATACCAACCTCAATATTGTCATTCACCTATTGTCCATGAGTACTGATTGACCATTCTTAATATTTCAAGAAGATCCGTTTCAACAGTTCGTATTATCGTAATAAGATCAATTCGTATCATAACTCCTATGGTCAATACATCCTTGATAATAAGGCTCAATGTGGCATTAAGTAATTTCATTTACGCAAACACCCTAGTATATACCATCCAAAATCCTTACATCGTACCTAGAGATGTATTTATATAAAGTCTCCAATCATTTACAGTCGCTAATAATACTGACATTTCAATTTATTCTTGTTCCTGCCCATGATTGAGGTTCACCATATGATCATAACCGAAACCGATTTTTGTAGGCCAATAACGTGCCTTGCACTTTCTTCCTCACCTTAACACACATATTGACAGTGATTCCACTCCAGTTTTTTTTTCAGTATTTACCTCTTCTTCTAATGCAACATCCTATCATGATCATTGAATTAGCATTTTGAGTGCACTCTTCTTCTTTGAGTTATCATCTTTTCCGTAATCGCATACATACATACAATCCAACCCTAGGTGCATTTCTAACTTTCTCCATAGTACACTTCATGTACCACGTATCATCACTTATAATGCTCAATCCATTTCGAATTATAGGCGCAGAATCATCAAGAAATATAATCGTAATAGCCAAGCTAGATGCTCCCACTAAATCACAACTTTCACGGTTCAAATCCAAGTCTATTCTAATTATTTCCTTGAACCGGACTTGTACACTTTAATCTCGCTATTTCTGCTTCTTCCTGACAATATAGTCACTTCACTATTTTATTCACCCATTGTAATATTTCATGGTTATAAAAATAGGATTGAATGTACTACTAACTATGTCAGCTTTCATTGGACCAAGTTGCCTTCTATCATCACTAGGTGACTGCTTGATTCCTTGCTTACTTTTTCAATTTATATTGGACAGCATGCAAATATGAAAAGCATTAGGATTTTCAATTCCATGACTTTTAATTGACATTGGGGATATCTAACAGACGGAGAATGTGGAATCTGATGCTCATGGACAAGGTGGGACAGCTCAAGAGTCCAAAGGCCTTGGGATGAAATGGGCGCACCCAATATCAGTGCCAGAGACAGGTTGCGTCCTTGTTGCAACAGAAAAACTAGATGGTGTTCGGACCTTTGAAAGAACTGTTGTTCTTCTTCTCAGATCTGGCACTAGACATCCTCAGGAGGGTCCATTTGGAGTTGTCATCAACCGCCCACTTAATAAGAAGATCAAACACATGAAGCCAACTAATAATGAACTAGCAACCACTTTTGCCGATTGTTCTTTGCATTTTGGCGGGCCTCTTGAGGCAAGCATGTTTCTATTGAAAACAGGAGAGAAGCTGAAGGTTCCAGGGTTTGAAGAGGTGATACCAGGCCTGTGTTTTGGTGCTAGAAACAGTTTAGATGAAGCTGCAGCGCTTGTGAAAAAAGGGGTCCTGAAGCCTCAGGATTTCAGATTCTTTGTTGGTTATGCTGGTTGGCAGCTTGATCAGTTGAGAGAGGAGATTGAATCAGACTACTGGTATGTAGCAGCATGCAGCTCGAATTTGATCTGTGGGGGTTCATCAGACTCTTCATCAGAAAGTTTGTGGCAGGAAATTTTGCAGTTAATGGGTGGTCATTACTCGGAGTTGAGCAGGAAGCCTAAGCAAGACCTGTAGGGTGATAAATGAGCCAAGAGTATTTAACAGAAAAGGGAAGGAACCAATCTGCAACGAGGGCAACATGTGTAACCAAGATATCTACGAAGCAAAATGTACAGAAACTGCATTTAATTAGAATGTCCCTTTCCTATTGTTATGTTTTTAATTTCCTTTTAATTCCGCTAATAATTTTCAGTAGTTATGTTTCTTGTATTTAAGTAAATGGTACATCTCTCTCTATGAAGAAAGATTAGTTAAGTCCTTGTTGCAGCTCCTGAATGTAGCTTGTTTCAGGAATGGAAGTGTGAGGATAATACACGTCTTTGCTAAGACAGTGTACCTTATCTCCAAAAGGGGAATTAAAGCGTGATGCTTGCCAGGAAGTGACTTGAAAAATAAATATCTTATTCTCAATCGGACTGGAAGTGCCTTGTCATTGTACATGAAGGGCACTCGAAAGTTGTAAGCTAAAAAAGAAAATATGTTTCTCACTCGATTTTAATGACAGTGGTTGTTCCTTATTGCTGGTTTGCTCTCAATTTTCTCATACAACAGAGAGTGTTTTTCTTTTTGATAGTTCAAGCAATAAGTGTGTGCACTGATGCTTTTGCCCTTCTGTATCTTCACAGAGTTCCTTGTGCCTGAGAAGCACTCTTATCCCAGAGCATTTTTTGCAAATTTCGACCTTTCACTTGCATATTGTTTCGATAAGTACGACTCCACATGGTCCATTATTTTCCAGCAAACACGAACATCTGAATGGCAAAGCAAATTTCATCTCACAGGACTTGTCTTGAAATGGCACAGAGGAATTCACGTTTGTATTTACTAGCTAATAATACATTTAAGTCGATGTAAAACCATGTCATTATAAACTCACATTTACAAGAAAATAAAATGGAATGCTTTACAGTGTGGATTTGACTACTACCCAACAAAACCTCTCTGCTGTACAGAACTAAATGCCTCACCACTCACTCATGCGTTGTTTAAAAGGTAGATATGTTATTGGAAGGAGCCTACTTACTAAACTATTCAATGACAGAGCAAGTTTGATGCAAGAGTAAAAACTGACTATTACCTATCTTCAGTGACTTCTTTTTACATGGAAAAGTGTTTTGGATTCACCATTCTTTAAATACGTCGTAAGAGGAAGGCGTTTAACCCCCTCTAACAATGAACATAGGCTTGTTGACCATCAATACTTTTCAAGACGTGCTTTACGGACAGCTTGTTGGATTTGTCTTTCGTGCTCTTTCAGTAAGTCCTCCATGTTTCCTCCTGGAGGCATCAATGGTCCAGAGTAATGGATCCTGTTTTTCCTTGGACCGTATCCCTGAAATCACACAATTCCATACTTTTTGTTATTGTCACGTCATGAACAAATATAAGGATAAGTTTGAAACAAATGAAGCATAAAACATTGTCTAGTAAACCAGTGATTTTGATTATGGCAAACCGTAGAGAAAAACTTATCTGTTTCAAACCCTGCCTAGAATTTGTATTATAGAGATTCTTGTATTATATTCCAAGCACGTTTGAGTAGGGATAGAAAAATGTCCACAAAAGGTATAGAGGATTGTAAGATTTTTTACCACTGTTGAATCTTTGCTGAAAGTTCTGTCAGGCTTTTTAAGAGAGGAGTTAGACATGTCTACTGAAGCCTGAGGCAAGTGAGATTTCTGTGTCCTTAGTACATCGATACTTCTTGCAGACCCCACATTCTTACTTAATGTTGCTTCTACAGCAGAGGGGTGAGCCACAGACATAGAATGAGAAAAGCCATTCTGTTTAGGTCCAGCTGCACCATCCTGTAGATCATAGTTATTGCTTGTGCTTGTGATTTTGGACTGTCCCTGAGCAACGAATTCTGGTGTCTTAACATCTCTTGTGCCCCTTCGAACTGATTCTGGCCCACGACCCTTTACCGCCTCAGCTCTTCTCCTGATTTGAACCAAAGCATAATCAGTGAAAATGTCAGCAGGAAACTAATTTAGCAATTCCAATACTTCTTTCTCAAGATTTCAAGTAAATATTTAGCTTATACTTCAAGAGGAAGCACCAAAAAGCATACCTTCTTTCTTCCTCATCTCGCATCTTGGCATCCAGCTCCTTGCTTGGAGGATATTTTGGTATGCTTGACGGCTCACAAGGCAAGGGTTCTGTTTTGAAGAACTGAAAAAAGGAAAATACTATCCATTAGCTGTAATATTAATAATCATTATAGAATTGTGAAGGAAACAATATCTTTTGAAACACTCCATTAAGATGACCAAAGGCTTATGAAATCATTGATCACCTTATCTGTTTTGTCTTTGACAGGGCAAGTAAAGAAGATACTGAATCCAAGTGAAAAATGTTCCATTTTACGAGTTCTGTTGTAGGAAAATATCGCAACCTAATTTTTATCAAATACTGGTTGTGACTTTCTAAGTGGGATCTTGAAAATATACCTCACTTTGAAGTGCTGAGGTAGCCGATCCCCGAGCTTTCGGTGCAATTGCCAGGAGCTTGTCCACAAGTGCTAAGGATGTAGGTGGGAAGTTCTTGAATGTCTCAGAAACACAACGCTTGTATTGGAATTGAGGTTTGAAACTAGTTGCATGTGGCAATTTTGTTTTCTGCCAGAAGTCCTCGGATGGCGAACCACAAAGCTTAAAAATTTTATGCATTTGCTCCACCTTGAATCACACAAAATCAATTCTGTTCGTCAGAAGTTCTGATGTTTGAATGGAGAATTATTTACATAAGCACTACACATAAAGAAGCATCTCTTAGGAACCACAAGAAGGAAAATGTTCCAAAGGTTAGCTCCTGACAAGTTTTGAAGGATTGAATTTATTGCTATATTCCAAATGATTCTGCATTTTCATCTGTTGAACACATGGGAAGAGTAAAACAATCTTAATTCTAAGTGGAGATGTATCAACCATATGTTTAAATGCGCATAAAGGATCAATGTAGCATCACCACAGTGGCTTTGGCCTCAGCATACCAGTAAACACATATAATAGCACAAAAAAAGGTACCTCTGTTCTTCCAGGCATAATAGGCTTGCCAGCAAATAATTCAGCAACAATGCAGCCTATGCTCCACAGATCAATAGCAGCTCCATACTGAGTGCAACCTAGCAAAAGCTCAGGTGCCCTGTACCAGAGAGTCACTACACGACTTGTTAAAGCATGACTTTGGTCTGGCTTGAAAAAGTTTGCCAGACCAAAGTCTCCAATCTTCAACAAACCGCTGTTGTTAATCAACAGATTTGAGCCCTTAATGTCCCTGTGCAGGATACCACGACTGTGGCAATGTTCAATTCCACGAAGAAGTTGTTGCATGTAGCATTTGATCTGCAGAAATGGTAGGTTAAATTCTTAGAAAGATAATAAAGGTTCAGATAGATCTTTAGTCCTGTTGGCCTAGGATTGATGAACACTTGTAACGAGCACTAATCAAGATTCACAGAATAAAGAGAAGAGTTGTAGAGGGTAGGTACATACCTGAGGTTCAGTAAATTTGATGCCAGGTCTTCCTGCAAGACCAGCAAGGTCGTGCTCCATATACTCAAACACAAGGTAAAGGCTCCCTGACACCGTTGAAGTAACAATAGCTTCAAGCTTCAGTACATTTGGATGGTCAAGTTTACGTAAAATATGGATTTCCCTAGCCATGAAACGAACGCTTTCAGGGTCCATGCTCACAAAACGCACCTTCTTCATGGCAACTGTTTTCCCAGTTTCTAGGTCCAGAGCCCTATATACTGTGCTATAAGTTCCTTGTCCAATCTATAAAACACAAAAAAATCGAACTTCGTCATGTAAATGACCAGAAGAAAAACAAGAGAGAAAATAACAAAAAGTTGTGTAAAAAACGACCTTTTCTAGCTTCTTAAACGAGTCTGCTGGTCGGGGCAGCCAGCCTTTGATAGCTTCTCCGGCGACCGAGGTTAGCCATTGCGGCCATCCGGCCACAATAAGCTCTCCTTCAGAGCTATGAGGTATGCTGACAATCCTTCCCATATAACGTTGGTCTCCACTGCCCCCCAAATCCATTGTTGCCCATCTCTTGTAGTTAGTATTTGTTTGTCTATTTTCATTGGTGCTTCCTTTTCTTTCGAACTCTTGCAATGGAATAATCCCACTACCTCCATTTGCTTTCAACAAACGATGGACAGATCCCTCTTTGCGACCAATATCTGCCTCAATCTCTTCTCTCTTGGATGGAAAAGGAGCAACCAATTGCACAGAGAATTTTTCCGACTCCTTTTGTCTCTCACTATTCTCATTGATTTGAAAATCTTCTTCTGGAGTTCCTTTTGAGCAGATGCAGCCCATAATCCTACCCAAAACTACCTGTATTCTTTGATCAATAAGGCTCAAAATATCAACCATGAACCTCGTTCACCACCTTTTGCAACGTCAAGCAAATGGGTACCCCTGCATTTGCAATGGGACCCCAGCTCTACCATTTCTTCTTAAATCATTGAACCATAAATTGCCTGTACCCTGATCGTGTCTGCCAAAAAAGGGTGGATCTCTGTTTCCTGTTACGAAATCTGCTAACTTGTGATCTAATCCGACCTATGAAAGGAAAAACGAAATAACTTTGCAGAAATTGATGTACAAGGGATTAGAAAAGCTCAAAATGAAGCCTAAATATGAAACATTCAAGAAAATGTTTCACGTGTTTGATTCTTAAACAGAAACGTGAAAAAAAAAAAAGAAAACCCAGACCAGAAAACCTAGCACCGGACAGAAAGATTTGGTTCCACTTGTCAAGATCAAATCTTTGGCTCAAGATCAAATCTTTGGTGTAAAACCAAGAAATCTCACGTTCTACAATGCAGGAATTCTGGTTGAGGGTTACTGGTTTTTTCTCTCCCTCTCGTCTCTTTTTGAGCCGCTTAAGGTAAACCCAAAAGAATGCAAAGCTGTTGTGTTCGAATAGTTTAAGAACAGATTTGACGGATAGAAAGATGAACAATGGAAGATTCCAAAAATAGAAACAGAAAAGAGAAGAAGAAAAAATCCAGTTTAGTTACGAAAGGTGAGAGCATATGCTAGAGAGTAAATTCCGGGGCATAGACAGTTCTAAGAATTGCAACAGACAAGAGACTCGACAGCCTGTATTCTTCAGTCTACATTTGTTATGGTTATTACTTAATCTGTAACGTTTCATAGGCTAATCCGAAGGAACAACACATAAATCTGTCAGAAAAAGCTGATAAAATCTTGAAATGTCGGTAAAAAAGGAGGGAAAAGGGCATCATAGCAAATGGTGGCTTAAGAATTCAGACGTGCACAGCAATACTATGCTATCAACCTTCCTTCTCACCAAACGATTGCGTGTTCATTAGTCAACTTTGTGCATAGGCTCAAGGGTCCTCTTTCTCCGACCTACTCTCCCATCTTTGGCTATTCTATTCTTTTGTTGGTCTCTTATGGTGATATTCATAAACTAGTCTCATCTAAACAATAATAACGATAATAATTAGAACAATCTACTTTGTGTGTATGTGAATGTCTTGCACGATGAACTAAGTTTTCCTTGAATGTCATTGTCTCGGTATGTAGTCTATAATGGCTCCATATTCTGAATTTGTTTTTTCTTCTAATTGGAGTTACTTATTGATTAGAGTTGTGTAATTGGAGATAACTGATTGCGTTACTCATTTTGTAATGGGATTTTAGGAATGCAAAGTAGTTCTGGATCTATTTAGTCTATTGACATTGCTTGTTTTTGTCTTGTTCAGATTCCCTCAAAATGATTTGTGTTAGTCCCTATACAATAATGTAGATCCTCTTGTTGTTGTGTTCTTGCGAGTTTGATTTCATGAAGCAATGGAATATTGGAGTTTTTTTCTCGTTAAGGTTGGTTTGGCAACTCTTACTACAAATATGTTTGATATGAAATTTGCTCATGGCCATGTATTTGATAAGAGTATATGGTTCTTTAATGTGCACAGGTTTCAAGAAATAGCAGGGGCTCTGGATTCAACACTCTACATTCTTTTACCCAGATTTGCAAACTGTGTTTGCAGTGCACCAGATTGTATCAGCACCACTTGTGAATGCTTAATTAGCACTATTTTTTATTTTGCAGATTATTCGTGACATTAATTTTCTCTCTAAGGAGGTTTGTGGGAACTATATTGAACATGTAGTTAAGCTTCTATCTTCATGTTCTACTGATATTCTTGATGTAGTAAAGCCAAACATATTGCAAGGTGGAAAATCACAGATGCTAATGTTCAACTACTGATTCTCATTTACTTTCTGTTTTATTGATTTATGCAGCCTAAGGTTACAAACCAAGTTAGTTTCATCTGCAATTCAGTGAAAAATATATCCAGATACAGGCACTTACTAAGCTCAGAGGTTTGTGTATATATATATATATATATATATTTGCATCGAAATTTGATTTTATTTTAACCAACCTTTCTATTGATGTGTTTATTACGCTTCTTCAACTTTCAGAGGGCTAAACAAAACAGCAGGAAGCTAATTTGTTCAGTTTCAACAGAAACATTATAGAAGCAAGTTGAAGAATCCAACATGGATGCTCTGAAAGAAATATTCTTGAAGGACTACAAATTGCCTGATTACTATTTTGATATGGTATGGATATAAAAGAGAATTGACTGTTGGGACTTCCAATGTATTTTTGGAACTATTATATGTCTTTTTTATCTCCTTATCACACTAAAATTTCAGGTGGATTTGAGTTTTGTTCTGGATGAGGAGAAAACAATAGTTAGCTTGAAAATAACCGTGTTCCCTAGAGTTGAAGGTAGCTATTAAACTGGATAATATTTGGGTACTGGTAGCTAACAGTCATCAATCTTGTTTTCATGATACAATCTTAGTGTTTCTCTCTTCCTGACAGGTTCTTCTTACCCTCTGGTTTTGGATGGCCAAGGCATGAAGCTAATATCAGTTAAAATTAATAGTAAGAACCTGAAGGTTTGTGATCAGTTTCACTTTCATAATATGTTTTTTGATTTTTGATTCCATTTACCATTGTAAAATTTGACCCCAGTCGATTAATCCCTAGTTGTAATTTATCTCTAGTTAAGAGTTTGGGTGTTTCGTTTGAAAGTACTCGCTTCCTTCTTTGTGCCACCTTTTCACTTTTATTTCTCTCATCTGTTTCCAGGATGGAGATTATAAGGTGGACTCGTGCCATTTAACAATCTGATCACCACCAGTTGGTACATTTACGTTGGAAATTGTTAATGAGATATATTCTCAGAACAATACATCATTGGAGGTAAAGCTTATTTTCTTTTAAGAACTACTTTTGATATTGGTGGCTAGTTTATAGCCTAACATGGATGTTCTCTTATTAGGGGCTTTACAAGTCATCTGGGAATTTCTGCACACAATGTGAAGCAGAAGGGTTTCGCAAAATCACATTTTATCAGGTTGGCACATTTAACTAGTTCTATTTCTTTTCTACTTTGTATTGCACTGTACAATTTGATTTACTGCTTTTTCCTGACAGGACCGCCCTGATATAATGGCAAAATACACATGCCGGATTGAAGCTGACAAATCACTGTATCCTGTATTGCTTTCGAATGGAAATCTAATCGAACAAGGTGACTTGGAGGTGAGCTTCACTTGAGTGTAAAATATGACTGCATTAATCTCTTTTCAAATATTTGCCTGCTTCAGCAAAGTTTTGTCTCTGATGTTCCGTTCAGGATGGGAAACATTATGCTCTTTGGGAGGACCCCTTCAAGAAACCTTGCTACTTGTTTGCCTTGGTTGCTGGACGGTTGGAGAGCAGAGATGACTCATTTATTACCCGATCTGGTCGAAAAGTGTTGTTGAGAATCTGGACCCCAGCACAAGACCTACCCAAGACTGTTCATGCCATGTATTCACTTAAGGCAGCCATGAAATGGGATGAGGATGTATGTATATATTTAAATCCTTTCTTCCACAATAATCCCAGAGCTGCTTTCACCAACTAGGTCTTAGATTTTATGGACTATCATGTGAAACAGGTATTTGGTCTTGAATACGACTTAGATCTGTTCAATATTGTCGCCGTACCTGATTTTAACATGTAAGTTGTGTTCTTCATTCTGTAAAATATGATATGGTTTACCCGTATAGGTTGATAAATTGCTTTTAGCTTCTCTACAACTCACAGTTAATCCTTTTACTTTTCTATTGATTGCTAGGGGAGCTATGGAGAATAAGAGTCTTAACGTATGCATTCTGACTCTCTAAATTGCTATTGAAGGAAATTGATATTTGATTATCTTTTAAGCAAATTTTGTTATCGTATTGCTTCTTAACAGATTTTCAACTCCAAGCTTGTTTTGGCATCTCCTGAAACTGCTACAGATGCAGATTATGCAGCAATTCTAGGTGTTATTGGCCATGAGGTTGGTTAAGAATTCATGTGACATAATAATGGAATTTGTGAAATTTGTTGGCTTTTTCTGCATCAGTTGCAAGAATAATTTGGTTTAACCTAAATTTTTTTTATCATGCAGTATTTCCACAACTGGACTGGCAATAGGTAGGCTGAGGCTCAGCTTAAAACCTGTTATTCTCCAAATAATTGTGTCTTACATTTGTTGCCCTCTTTATGATTACGATAGTTATCTGTTGGACTTGTTAGCAATTATGTTCACTTTCAACTTTATGATTCTTACCTGAATTTTAGTCATGGGTTTAGAAATTTGTTGTATTTCTTTATTTTGAGATGTAAAATTTGGTCTGAATGTCATGCAGAGTGACTTGCCGTGACTGGTTCCAACTGAGCTTGAAGGAAGGCCTAACTGTGTTTCGCGATCAGGTAGAAATCTCTATCTTGCTTCTAGAAGATGGCAATATCCACTAACCTAACTCATGTTGAGTATCCAAAATCTGTCTTTGTTGCCAGGAATTCTCATCAGACATGGGAAGCCGCACTGTGAAGAGAATAGCTGATGTGTCAAGACTTCGTAGCTATCAGTTTCCTCAGGTTTGTCTTTTTTAGCTTTTCCATATTTTTCAAATTGATCCCTCAAGTTCGACTGTTGATATACAGGCACCTTTTCCTTGTGATGCTATGAAATTTGGTGTATTCTGTGTCTTTATGCATTAAATTTATGCTTTGGGAATATCCAGGATGCCGGTCCTATGGCTCATCCAGTGCGACCACATTCTTACATAAAGGTCTGTAATTTTTAAGGAATATAACTTTCTCTTTTAATTATCAGCTTGCATAGAAAAGCTTATAGTTAAACATTACCTACTTTCTTCTCCATTTTTCAGATGGATAATTTCTATACAGGTATCCATTCAAATCTCTTAGGTGCCAAAGAAGAAACTACACTTCAGTTACTTGAGATTTATTCTATATAACTTGTATCTTATGTCCCATTCTTGTGCAACCACGCCTGATTTCTTCTGATACTGGGGATTCACCAACTTCATCTTGCAGTGACGGTACTTTTCTTTGTTGTGCTTTAGCATCTTTTCAATGCAATGCACTTGTCTCTGTTTTTGGACTAGAATATGATAACTTGTCTTGTTCTTGACTGTTTCATTTTCTTTTTGACAGGTTTATGAAAAGGTTTGAGTTTCTTACCTGCTGCACGTGAGTTTGCCTCTGTTGGGAACAGTTAATACTTGTGCACCAATTGCTTATTGTTCTTTCTTCTGTATCAGGGAGCAGAAGTTGTTAGGATGTACAAGACCTTATTGGGGAGTCAGGGGTTTAGAAAGGTATGGCAGACTACATTTCAGAATCGGGACCTGTTTCCTATGGAAAAAAATGTTCTTTTTTACCTATAAAGTGCTATTTTAAGGCAAATGAAGTTACTATACTTTGTGTCTCAGGGAATTGATCTTTACTTTAAAAGACATGATGGCCAAGCTGTAACTTGTGAGGACTTCTTTGCCGCAATGCGTGATGCAAATGGTGCAGATTTTGCAAATTTCCTATCATGGTATGTATTTGTTCTTATTAGTTGAACTTAGATGCGTCTTTGTTATTTACAATCTTAGTGTTTAGTTTTGCCCCCTTGATTACAGGTACTCTCAAGCTGGTACACCTGTTGTCAAAGTCACTTCATCTTACGATGCTGATGCTTATACATTCTCTTTAAAGTTTATGTATGAATCCTTGAACTTTGTTGTAATGAATAATCTGTCTTGCATAGCCACTTTAATGTGATTAATGTGTTCTTCTTTTGTGCATTTTACAGTCAAGAGGTACCACCAACTCCAGGGCAGCCAGTTAAAGAGCCCATGTTCATTCCTATCCAACTGGGTCTGCTGGACTCAAGTGGCAAAGATATGCCTCTGGCCTCAGTGTATCATGACGGTACACTGGAGTGTATTGCAAAAGATGATCAACCAGTTTATACAACAGTCCTTAGAGTAACCAAGGTTAGTGTATGACCTTGTGGGATTGGATTGCATAGTGTAGTTCTATTTCATTGTTTTCATACCGGAACTGAATAATCAGTTTATCAGGTTAGATTTTAAACTAATTGGAGCCTACCATCTCATTGAACTGCTTAAATATTTTAGTTGATGGCCACAATATGCATGAAATGATATTACATGTTATACCTATGTTGACTTAGCTGTAGGAGGACCATCATAGGTCCTATAAGGTGTTAAATGGGTTCATGAGCAACTTGTTTCTCAGCATTAAGAACTGAGTTCCCAATATACGACAGAAATTAAGTTATGAGATCCGAGCATGTTAAAATATTTATTTCATATAACGCTGTTTCCCCTATGAAAATTTTCTGTTCAACGAGACATTGGTTCCTAACTCTGGCAAAGATTTAGTGGTCTCAGCTATAAATGCAAAAGGATGATTTGTCACTTTGTAGTTTTTGGGTTTTCTTTCATCATAAAAAAGATTTATCTGCCACTGCAGTATCTAATAATTAAACAAATATCATGTCATGCAGAGAGAGGAAGAATTTGTCTTCTCAGACATACCTGAACGACCAGTTCCTTCTATATTGCGTGGTTACAGTGCTCCTGTCCGTCTTGAATCTGATCTGTTGGACAGTGATCTGTTTTTCCTACTTGCTCATGATTCAGATGAATTTAACCGGTTAGCATCTTGGGATTTTTTTCTATTGTACAGTCATGTGACTGGTATTGATAATAATAATATTGTCGTCTTGTAGCTGGGAGTCTGGACAGGTCTTGGCCAGGAAGCTAATGCTTAGCTTAGTTGCTGATTTCCAACAGAAAAAGCCCTTGGTTCTGAATCCAAAATTTGTACATGGTCTCAGAAGCATACTTTCTGATGCAAGTTTGGATAAAGTATGTCCTCTCTCATTCTGTGTTTTTGTGTGTATGTAGTGATCTCATTTGGGCAATTGAGCCTGCTTTGGGAAGCGCTTTTACTTGGAATTGAAGCAGTTCTCTAGTGTGTGGTCATTATGCTTATATGATAACCTGCAGAGCAGCATATTAATTGTGCCTACAATCTCTATAACTATTCTATTGAAAATGCTTTTGTTTTCATGCTACTTTTGAGTATTGGGAACTGACCCCATTACTAAAGTAAAGTCAATGTGCCCAGTGTACAAGGCTCCCCGCTTTGCGGGGATCTGTGGAGGGTTATAATGTACGCAGCTTTCCCTTTGTAATCTTACCAAGAGGCTGTTTACGTGACCTGAACCTATGACCTTATGGTTACAAAGGAGGAACTTTATCAATTTCTTCAAGGCTCACCCTTGACCCCATTACTAATTGACATTAACTGTATTGTTTTTCAGGAATTCATTACACAGGCAATAACACTTCCTGGTGAGGGGGAAATAATGGACATGATGGAAGTTGCTGATCCTGATGCAGTTCATGCTGTTCGATCCTTCATCAGGAAGCAGCTTGCTTCTGAACTCAAAGCGGAGTTTCTTAGCATGGTCTGGCATCTTCTGCATAACTAGATGCTTCATCATATAACGTGTTCTTTACATGTTTGTTTTGTCATAAGTGGTGAATATATTTTCTGTACATCACAGGTTAAAAACAATAGGAGCTCAGAGCAATACGTGTTTAACCATCCTAATATGGCCAGACGTGCTCAAAAAAATGTTGCTCTATGTATGTATTTTCTATTTAAATTTTGAAGATTTTTTAATTTCTTAGAACTAACTTTATTATATGTCTTTGCTTCAAACCTTTTGCAGCCTATCTTGCATCACTTGAAGAGCCAGAATTAACTGAGTTAGCTTTACATGAGTACAAAACAGCATCAAATATGACGGAGCAATTTGCAGCTCTGGTAGCCATAGCTCAGAATCCTGGAAAAACCCGAGATGAAGTCCTTGCTGATTTCTACGAAAAATGGCAGCATGATTTCTTGGTGAGTATACATATATTAGCTCTTTATCACCGATGCTTCGGAAACAGGTCAACTTTATCAAGAAACAATTATTGTCCATTACAATTGGATTGACATTCTAATTCTTGGGTGAACTTTAGAAAAAGTAAATTAAAAAGAAATTATTTGATGTTTCTTCCTCCCTACTCTGGTACGAATTAACTGTATTCAAAATCCTGAAATTTGTAAGGAAATAAAATTTCAGTTCCATGTGAATGACAGAATTATAATTGATGTTATGAATTCCAGTTCTTAGTATCCTAATGGAGTTTATGAAGCTTTCATAACGCCATTGTAGTTGACTGGAAGTGGTCAGAAGAAAACAGCTTGTAGATTTTAGTATCTGTCATCCCGCTGTTTTAATAACTTGGGGTGTGCTCTACGTTTAGGAATGTTTCTGAACTTTTGCAGATTTCAGTCACTAGTTGCTGCAATTGAAGTTTTCAACCATTGCCTTTCCTGAGTAATTGCCTTTTTTGTCCCACCTTTCTGACAGGTTGTAAATAAATGGTTTGCTCTTCAAGCTTCATCTAACATTCCTGGCAATCTGGGACATGTTCGGAAGCTCTTATGTCATCCAGCATTTGACCTACGTAATCCAAACAAGGCAAGACATCAGTAGTCTCTCTGAGAATTCGTATGCTGAGGTGCTAGTAAAATTTCTATGTAATGAGGTTCTTCTGTAACAGGTATACTCTCTGATTGGAGGATTTTGTGGTTCTCCTGTGAATTTCCATGCAAAAGATGGATCAGGCTATCAATTTTTGGGAGAGATGGTGGTGCAACTGGACAAGACTAATCCTCAGGTCTGTTTAAAATAAATTCGGTGAAATCATATAAGGCTGAGCTTTGGACGGAAAGCTTTAGTTGCTGTTATCCTATTAACCGTATTGAATAATTACAGGTGGCCTCAAGAATTGTGTCTGCTTTCTCAAGATGGAGACGCTATGATGAAACGCGGCAGAAGCTTGGAAAGGTAACTTGTTTCCTAAATCTTGAGGTGCTTAGTAATTTGTTGAAACTAACCAAAGATGTGGGCTAGCAACAAATACTGCATATAGGAGCTATTGTTTATGCCCCGCACCAAGTAAAGTTTGTCATTTTTCTTCTGCAGGCGCAGCTGGAGATGATAATGTCTACCAATGGGCTGTCAGAGAACGTTTTTGAGATTGCCTCAAAAAGCTTGGCTGCTTGAAAACCTCCATCACAATAACAGAAAGAAGTTGGCCATCAAAAAATAAATAAAATAATAAATTAAACCCCCCACCCCCTTTTTTTATTTTGTTTAAGAAGATGGTCATGGAATTGCGTTACGTTATGTTGAGAAGAATGCATAAGATTTCATGGTCATGGAATAACGTTACTTCATGTTGAGACGGATGCATAAGATCTCATCTTTCAAGTTAATTGATCCTATCTGCGTTTGCCTAGCGTTTTAACCAGAACGGACGAGATGCCTTGGTGATCCACCTGCGTGCATCTGTGCATCTCAGCTTGACTATTTTCAGGTCATCAGATGGAGTAATTCTAATTGTAACGATCAAAAGAGTATTAATAAATATAATCAACAACTATTAATTATAATATAATTAAGAAATAAATGAGGACAATATTAAAAAATATATAATTTGTTGAGGTCATTCACTTTCAAAGTTTTCAATAAACATCTTGTTACAATATTTGTATTTAACCTTTTCAACTACATATTTGATCTATCTAATATTGGTGAAGTCATAAAATATCACTTCTAAATAAACCTGTTCCTTTGGATTAGATCGTGTCTTTAGTTGGTATATTGCCTACTACTTAGTATTAGATTAGCTATCACAATAGAACTCTTTCAGTAAAGGACTATGCTTATCTATCTAAAAAAATAGCATAAGTTATTCTTTAGTAATAACATAACAATAGTTAATATTACAAGTTTAAATTAAACATTTCATACACTTCCACAAAAGCTCCTAATAAGAAAATGTTATTTAAAGATAAAAAAAGGTAAAGAGTAAACTCTTATAAATCAAACAAGTCCTAACTCATAAGAAGTTGGGATTTTAAAAATAAAACCAATTGTTAGATGAGTAAGGAAATAAGAAAGGTAGGAACAGGTGAAGGCTGACATAAAAAAGAAAAGCAAATCTTTCATGCCTACTCCCTCCCGTTGTTACATTTATATCAACCATGCTCTACCATTGGAAGGATCTACTTTTAGGTATATTAGGAAAACATGTTTAGGTGGTAAGGGACCATTCAAATAAAAAAAATCTTAAATACTTCCCAATATAGTCAGATCGTGATTCCATTGTACTCTTTTTTTTTGTCTATGGATGTTCTTAGAGCTGGAGTGTTGAGATGGGTCACTACTTTGGTAGCATATTTCATAAATAAAAGATCCTCATTTCCTAAGTTCAAGTTTAAGGAAGAAGCAAACTAGGGAAAGTTAGGGCTTGAGAAAACTCTAATAAATAAGGAGGATGTCTTCATCTTTAAATTTAGGAGTTAATCGAGTTTGCAAAAGGTATTACGGGCCCTTAACATATCTTAGGTAAGCCTCTCCTACTATGAAAAAAGGAGGTTAGGGATGACTCTTGAAAAATAACAGCATTGGTAAATTTTCATAATATACAATTAAAATATTGATCCATAGATTTGAGCTATCTTGCAAGCTCAATAGGGAAACAAATATGTTCAAATGCAACATCATGATTGAAGTGAATAAGATATGCTAAAATCTATATAGAAATAGAAATTTTAAAAAAAATATATTGATACCCTCAAGTTAAAGAGAGTTAATGAAGATGGAAGACTGATGGAATAAAATATCATGCTTACTTACTAATGCAAGCTAGCTGGTCAGATTAGGAAAGAAGCTTGGAAGACGATGAGCAAAAGTTTTGCAATTGAAGAAAGCTTTGAATTAGTGAACTTAAACCTTGTCAACACTCAAATGATAATGAAGGAAAAAAAAAGTAGTCCTTGATGTAGGAGGAAGAGTCATTAAAGCAACCTTCTAATCACCAGGCTAACATTAAAGTACCTCAAAACTATCTTGTCTCTAGGGCTAAGAAGCTACAATTGCTAACCAAAAGAATCACGATTGAAAGTACTACATCAAAACCAATTAAGGGCTCAAATGTAAAGGATCATGATTTGATTGATAGGGGGAGTCATGAGAATTCCCCAAAATAAGACTTTGTGATAACTCATGATGAGGCTTAAAAAATGATAAACCCAGTTGAGATTGAAGTTAATCACAAGTTAATACCACGATAATCAACACACAAGAAGGGGGGTTGAATTGTGTACACTTTTTCGTT
>JANZLH020000397.1:1890596-1905605 GCA_026770325.2 Erythroxylum fimbriatum
TATTAATTCATAAAGATTGTACACAACTTTGTACAAGGGATTGCCTTTAGGGCACTACTCTAACAAACTCACAATACTTAACATAAGTCGACTTGTGTCACTATACAAGTCGCCTTATGGGTATAGTGACAAGATAAGTCGCCTTGTTACATATACAAGTCGACTTACACTAACAGTAAATTGCCTTTGAGTTTATTTGTCTTTTCTCTACTCTTTTGAGTTGGTTAGTTTCTAATTAAACTTGAATCAAGGAGTCTGTGTTTGAGCGAGCATTGGTATCCTTACACTATGAAGGTGGGTATGGTTTGATAAGTGGCTAAAAGTAAACTTTAATTGGTTACTGAAATTCTAAAAATTCCAATTGTTAAGCGCTTCTTAATCTGTTTTGAACAATTTTCTTAATTTTGCTTAGGGACAAGCAAAAGTTTAAATTTGGGGGCATTTGTTGGATGCATTTTCTCATTAGAATGAGTGGCATTTTTCTTTTAATTTTTGGATTAATTATTGAACTTTATACATATTTTTCCTGCTAAATTGTTTAGTTTACCAAAATTTGCAGTTATAGTTGTTCACGTTTAATTTGTAGGAAATGCACTTGATTTTAGTTGTAGGAAATGCACTGTAGCGATGTTGAGTGATTTTTGAAACACTTGCAAAAGTCACAAAACTCTCCTAATACTCACAAAGAGGAATCATGCTCTCGGATGTATATGCAAGCATTAAGGTGGACATGTACTTTTTTCGTGGTCACTTAAGTAACCTCCTAATAACTACTGCATTTTGGTGTAGGCTATGTGTTGAATTAATTGAATTTAATCAGCTACTGGAGACGCAAGCATGCAAGAGGCAGACCAAGCAGAGGCGCAGCAACGCACACAGTGAGTAGAGACAAAGGGTGACGCAGAAAAGGGATTATTCCTTTTATATTTTATTGTTTGATTTGTTCTAATGTTGATTGCTGATCTTGATTTATGTGGATTTCATCCTATCATGATTGAGTAGCTTCCCCAAAGCTTCAAGGTTGGGGCAAGCTTTTAGCTAATTTTCTGTGGATTGAATTTCGGTTGATTTATGAGTATGAATTTATAAATATGATTTTTCTGTTTTGATATTAATTTTGCTGGTATTGTGTTTGGCCAACCATTACTTAGCATTAGCTGTTAATTGAAGAACCAATAGGTGAAAATTGATAACGGAACTCCAAACAGGGAACTTGTAAATTTCAGATTTAGACATAGACTGAATTTATGAGAGAAAACCAGGTTAACAAAGATCTTAATAGGTTATGCTTGATTGCTAGGCTATGATAGTAGACTAGGATTATTGCATAATACTACTTTGATACCTTGAAAAAGGATCTAAGAAACTCTAGGCTCAACCTTCTATAAACCAAAATTTGCCTCATAAATTGATCCAAGTAAAGTCCATAGAAAACGCTAAAAGTGGAACCATCCTTAAAGCTTACCACATTCTATTCGGATTAATCCATAGAGATATTCACTTATTTGTTTAGCATTGGTTTTATTTATCTATTTTGATAGTTGAATTTCTTTTAATTTAAATTCCCTATTCTTACACAATTGCTTAGTCCAATTAATTGAGTGATCCAAGCCTAGTACTTACACAATTACTCCCTGTGGGACGATAATATACTATACTACTTGGGACATGTGAACTTGCGGAACTACATCAATGCATCATGGCTCCTTCTTTTCTTTTTTTTCAAAGCAAGCTGAACTATCTGCTTTTTGAAAAATGATGGCCATCTTCCTTTATATGACTCTTTTCAGTGGTATCCCTCTTCTTTTGCTCTAATTTTCCAAAAACTCCTAACACTCAATGATAATACAAAAACATCAATTTAGAATATATCTACTCCAAAACACTACACAATTTACCTATATTAATGAATAAAATAAAAGCCTATCAGTATCTCTATCAAATACCCCCACACTTGAACTATTGCTTGTCCCAAAGCAATTTAAACACAATAAAAAAAATTTCATCAGTTCGTTTTCAAAGAAGATCGAGTGTGTGCTTTCATTCAAGCTTCAACAACTAAAGCTTTGAGCTACTACGCATATCATAATTTTTCATCAATGCACATAAACAAGGTCAAAAGCAGACACCATTGATCAAAGGCATATATAAAATTTAAATGGATTTTCCTCACGTTTTTGCTCGAATCACTCAAGTGTTTAGGGTCGGTGTTTCACTCAAGACTCCCTCTACAAGACTACACTACCATAGGCTTGCATATTCACCAATTCTCTACCAGATAAAATACCCACCAATAAATTTGATAAAATAACCCTCCAAGGTTATAATGCACGCTCAAGTGTCAAGACGTTGGACTTCGGAAACGGGAGCCAACAAATTTGATAAAACTTCCTTCTAGACAAATGTTTCTCATTGTCTTAAGTTTTCTAATGACATCAAAATCATTTAATTTGGTTCCATAGTCTAAGAGTTATACTCCAAACATTTTCGGACTGTTCATATCCGAAAACAATATTCTGTGCTCAATTTCCATTCAAAAATTGACTTTCTTAGAGATTGAATTTGAACTCAATTTCATCATACAAATTGTAGCCTTATCTATCTAGTTTAATCCAAATCAAAAATCATCTCATTTGGATAACTAGAGATCAATTTATGACTAAAACATCGGGGCATGCTCAATGAACATGTTTCAATTTCATTTTCCAGCTTTTAACTCCCAATATTTCACATACAATCCCTCTTGTGTCTAAACCATCTTTTCTATTTCTTTTCAAATTCAAGGATTTTCCTCTTTTCTACACATGAATAATCGCCAATAATTTCTTATTTAACAGTTCTAACTTACAAAAAGGTTCGGGGTCCAACAAAAACTAACGCTTCGGATTGGTGAAGATCAAGGAGAATATAATATGAACAAGGCTTTAAAGAATTTGAAGGAAAGCAACGCATGTATGAAAATTGACATTATGGATAAAAGTATGCAAGAAAAAATAGAGAGTTGCTTGCAGAGGTGAAGTTAATAGAAGTGGAGACATACTATGCAGCAGAAAAGGAGAACAATGATGAGTCTGAAGGAGCTGATGAGATGGAGGAGTCGAATGTTCAAACTTATCAAAACATATTGGTCCGAACCAAAGCACCTATACCACCCTCCACAAAGAAACCACCCTCTTTAAAGCTTAAACCTTTGCCTACACATCTCAGATATAGATTCCTAAGTAAAGATAAAAATTTACCCATCATCATTTCTAACCAATTGGACGAGAAACAAGAGAGTATGGTGGTATCTATTTTTAGGAAGTGGATGAAAGCCATACGATGGAAAATATTCGATATTCGAGGTATAAGCCCAAATTTTTGTATGCACCGAATAAACCTCGAAGAAGGATGTAGGGTAGTGCTGGAACAAATTTGGCATCATTTTCGTTTAGTATTCTAATCATTTTGTTTCCTTTTGAATTGAACACCACTCCATGCCCAATTATACCACAAATACAATAGACTATACTTGCTAAACCGAAGCTCCTCCCATTAGAGATCTTTAAAACCTAATTCCTGGTTACCATTTCCCTTCGTGTTATGTTCATAAACAAAATATAATGGATTTGACTTCAAGAATGCGAAGGCAAAACCTTTAAAGGATTAACTCTCTATTACAATAATCACAATCATATAATTATATGATAACCTTAACAACATTAAATTATAGTTCATTAGTGACTGTCACTCATTGGTCTAGTGGTTCTTATAGGTTTCATTAAAAAAATCTCATTAGAAACTTGATCAATTAGATTGATAATAATTCTTAATGATAATAAGTGCCTCACATTTACATTTGGTGTATAGGAGCAACAATGAATTGGTTTAATATATATGTATAGCTCAAGCCAGAGAATTTTTAGCTTAGTAAATTAGTCAGTTATAGTGAAATTACCTTACTGAAGAGGATATTTCTTATTGCAAGCTTGAAATTCTGAAAGTCTCCTTGACAAAATCGATCACTCAAATCTTTCAAACCTACTGCTGTTTCATTTAGTTATTAGTGGAGTCGTGGAATGAATATTGCACGAGATCACCGTCGAATTAACACCATCGCCAAGCTATGTGTGTTGGATTATGTGATGGAAATCACCTAAACTCCACCAAACTACACTCAAAATCAACAAAACAGGTGAAAATTGAAGATAGAAGGTGAATGTATGTAAGGCGTTTGAAGGAGACCAAGAAAGAGAAGTTCTCGATGGTTCTATTAGACGGAGACATAATGAGTTAGCTTTAGACGAACCCACATGAGACGCACATCAAAACACAACAGAGGATGACTCATTAATAACTCACGTGGGGGGCACATGGCATTCGTCTGGCTTCAGACATACAAAACACACAGCAGAGGATAACTCATTAATAACTCACGTGGGGGGGCATATGACATTCGTCTGGTCGCATTTGTTTGGTCCATGCAAACTCATCCGAAGAGCAACTCCATTCTATGTCTATAAAAGAAACAATTCAAACATCAGACAAGAGAGATACACAGACATTGTATTTTCATTTTTCATGGTATTCAATATTTGAGAGTGTAAGATTAAGAGTGGAAAAAGTTTGAGAGTGTGCTAGAGCACTTACCAGTGAGTGCTAGGAGAGTTGGCAACTCTTTCAAGTGATTCTGAAAAATCACTCAAACTCTGTAAACTGTGTTTCACCTTCTTCCATACTAGTTGAAACCACAGAAAGTGAGAATCTTGGATGTGGCAGTACAACACATATATATCCCAACAGAAGTGGTATCAGAGCATCAGAAACTTCCTGGGCCATTTCTTAGTCACTCTAAGCATCAAAGAATCATCAAGAACAGTTAGCAAGTAAAAGTTTTTAAGTTTCTTTAAACTACAATCACAATGGTAGGAAAAGAAAGGGATGTATTCACTGGAAAAGAAGACTTTACCATCTGAAAACTCCAAATGCAAGCTCTTCTTGAATCATATGATTGTTATGGAGCTATAGAAGATCAGTATGATCGTGAGACTGATCTAGTAAAAAATTGAAAATGCAAAGACTTGCCCGTTGCAAGTTAATGCTTCACTTATCACCAACAGTGATAAGAAAAGTGCATAATTGTAACATTGCACAGAAGCTTTGGATCAAACTTGATGAACTGTATGCAAAGAAGTGTCTTCCTAACAAGATGACACTTCTCCACAATCTTGCTAACTACAAGATGAATACCTCTATCTCCTTAAATGACAACTTAGACTAGTTCTTTAAGCTAGTTCAAGATTTAGAAGCTACAGATGATAAGATTTCTGAGGAGCATCAAGCTGTAGTAATTCTAAAGGCTTTACCTTCTGAATTTAATGCATTTAAGAAGATAATTAAACATGCTAGTCGAGAATCCCTCATGGTTAAGAGGGTATTAGATTCTCTGATGTAAGAAATAGTGGATATAAATCCATTTAAGAAAGAGGCAGAAGTAATGTTTGTAGAGAACAATCATGAGAAGAAATCTCATCAGAAAAATAGCAAGAAAGGAAAGTGGAAGAAGGGAAGTGGGAAGGAAAAACACACCAAGGAAGGTGAATAAAAGAAGAAAAAGTGAAAAGGAAAAAAGTTCTTTTACTGTGATAAGGAGGGGCATTTTGTAAGGGATTGCAGAAAGAAGAAAAGGCTACAGAAAGTAGAGCTGCAGGGAATGTGGAGAAACTAGAAAACTCAAGTGGTGATGAGATTCTAGCTGTCGCTAAAGACATTGAAGACCTGAGTAGGGAATGGATTTTTGACTCAGGGTGTATAATGCACGTGACACCACATAGAGACTGGTTCACTACATTTGAACCAGTCATTGCTAAGGTCAAAATAGCATATTCTTGGAAGTAAAGGATGGAGGAGATTGTAAGTGTTTCCATCATTATGTTTGATGAAAAGAGAAGGACCCTTACAAATGTCAGATTTGTGCCTAGAATAAAAAGAAATCTGATTTATGAAAGCTTGTTTGACGAGCAAAGATTTCATATCAGATCAAAAAATGGACTCAGAGAAATCCTAAGGGATGGTAGAGTCATTATTAGAGGAGTGGAAAGGATGGGCTATACTATGTTATAGGCTCAACAGAAGTCAATCAAATTTCAGAAAATGGAAGCCATGAACCAACCAAGCAATGGCATGCAAGGTTGGGTCATGCAGGGAACAAAAGCTTGCTCCATCTCTCTAAACAAGGTCTAATCCCTGAACAAAGCTTACAGAAGTTAGAATTTTGTGAATCTTGTGTGCTAGGAAAGCGCCAGAGATTAAGTTTTCAAAAGGGAGCTTAGAGAACCACAAAAATCATGAAATATGCTCACAGTGATCTCTGAGGGCCAGCTTAAGTGCCCACAACAAGAGGGAACTTATACTTCATGTCCATTATTGATGACAGATCTAGGAAGTGTTGGGTATATCCTATGAAGAGAAAGGATGAAGCACTAGATAATTTCATAAAATGGCATACATTTATGGAAAATCAGTTTGGGAAGATGTTGAGATGCCTAAGGACTGACAATGGATTAGAATACTGCAATAAAGAGTTTGAGGAATATTGCAACAAGAAAGGAATCCTAAGGCACAAAACAGTAAGATCTACACACCTCAGCAGAATGGAGTTGCTGAGAGAGTAGAACTTTCCTAGAAAAGACAAGGTGCATGTTACTCTCTTTGGGTTGCTCACACTCTCTATGGGGAGTAGTAATTAGAACAGCAACCTACCTAGTTAATAGACTCCCCACAATTGCTAATGACTATAAGACTCCACAAGAGGTTTGGAATAGTAAGAAACCTAACCTTACCCACCTTAGGACTTTCAGATGTGCAGCTTATGCACATCAGAAAGAGGGAAAATTGGAACCTAGAGCAATCAAGGGAGTTTTCATAGGCTATCCAGAGGGGGTTAAGTGATATAAGATCTTACTACTCCAAAAGGGATGCTATAAAACTATCATAAGTAGAGATGACATCTTCAAGGAAGATGAATTTCCTTTGTTGAACAAGAAATTTTCAAATTTAGACAATCAAAGGGAAATTCAGGAGAAATTAGGGTCTTTGAACCAATCAGTCCATTTCTATATGCCATCAGAAACTAAAGAAGGTGGCACTCCACAACCTATTGATGTGGAGCTTATGCAAGGCTCAACACATCATGATCAAAGGAGAGAAGAGACTGAAGGTATGGGTGAAGAGGAAACCCCACAAACAACTTCAACTGATGAACAAGGAAGCATACAAGACTATCAACTCAGAAGGGATAGGTAGCCAAGACAGAGAATCCCTAATAGGAGGTACAGTGACTCAAACTTGGTTGAATATGCTTGTCTTATGGCTAAAGGTATTGAATGGAAGGCTCCTGAAACTTTTGAAGAAGCCAAGACTAGAAGTGATGCTAAACAGTGGAAGGAGGCTTGTGAAAAAGAATATTCTTCTCTAATGAAGCATATGACTTGGACTTTAGTACCTAAACCTCCTAAAGTCAACTTGATGGAGAACAGATGGTTATTCAAGCTAAAGAAGGAATAACAGAAGCTGAACCAAGAATCTACAAGGCAAGACCTGTAGCTAAGGGACATAGGCAGAAAGGAGTTGACTACAAAGAAATATTCTCGCCAATAGTCAAATTTAAGACAATTAGGCTCATTCTAGTGCTAGCCACTGTCTATGACTGGGAAATCCATCAAATGGATGTCAAGATAGCCTTCTTATATGGAAAGCTAGAGGAGACTATTTACATGAAACAACAAGTAGGTTTTGTAGACAAAGATAAGTCTGATTATGTCAGCTTGCTTCAGAAGAAGAGAAACACAGATCAGAAGTAAACAATTAGCAACATCCATGGAAAGCTCATAATTATCATAATTGTTAAGTTGTTTGGGAAGAACTTCGACATTTTCTACATTTTTGGATATAAAGACTATTTTAGAACTCACTTAGATCCTCTACCACACGGTGATGACCGGTGTTAATATTAGATCCTCTGCCATAATGTCCCACACAACCCTGCACAAGCACCAACACCGGCACCTCCTCCTCTTCCTTTGGTTGTGACTCTCAACTACATTACGGACTGCGCAGTCGAGCAAGAGTCCCTCATCGGTGTCGCTGTCGACGAGCATGTCCCTCTCAGCCACCTTTCTGATCGGAAGATTGAATAAACCGCCGCTATCCTCCTCCACCCTCTCAACTACCTCCCTCACGCGGCCAACGCCATCTCTGCCCTTATCATCTCATTCTCTACCTTGCCTCTGCCGACCGCACCGTCAGTAAGTACCTTCCTTTTCCCATATATCAACCATGGTGGAGATGGGGGCAATTCTGTCCTAAGAAAATCAAGTATAAATAGAAACATTCAAATCACTAGTTTACTTCTATCATAAGCTAATTAACAACATAACTCGTAAACCTCATCGCTTTTAAGAATAGGAAGTTTCTTGAACTTTCTTTGATCAGATTTTTTAGCGGAAAGACGGCACCACTTGAATAAAGGGATTCTTCTGTAACATGCTATCGCATCGCAGTACCTTTCCTTTGCGTTTCTCAATCTTCTGCCTCATTGAAAGATCTGGTTTATAATAAATATAACAAAAATGAACTAAAAAAATCCCAAAACACTAATAGAAGAAAAAGTTCTCTAAATTTTATAAGGAAACACATTTGGACTTGTCAACGAAGAAGAGATGTGGGAAAGAGAGTTGCTGAAAAGAGCGTCCTTTGTGGATTTTTCGAGAAAATCGTCTATGTCTTCGGTTCTTATATTGGCTCTCCATGCTTTCTTTCTCTTTCTTGAGCTTTTTGCTTTCTTTCCCATCTCTCTCTCTTCCTATTTTTCTACTTTCCCCAACCGCCAAAAATCAAGATCTCCTTTCTCTGGTCACATGCTGCTTAGTCGTTGAACCGCCCTCTCTCTTACGGTGTTTTAGGGCATTAATTAAACAAAAAGGCGCATTAATTAAACAAAAGGCGACATTTTATTCGACAAAATGTGGCAATTTTTAATTTGTGATGTTTTTATAAAACGTTGCAAAAAGGTTGAACTTTTTGTGACGTTTTTTAAACATTGCAAAAAGCTTTTACAGTTCGCGACGTTTTATCAATAAAACGTCGTAAATTGTATTAATTTCTTGTAGTGAAAAAGGAATATGAAATTTATTTTAAAAGGGTTATAATTTTTAATAGAAACATTAGCGAGACACTAAATCATCACCATAATTTATTTCTTCTTACTATCGTCGATGATTATAAATCCAACAATCCAACAAGCTATCATCATAAAAACAACAAACTACGTTGGAAGACTATCTTCACATCACTGATTTTATATTGTTGCAAGTACAGATAGTGTACAAGTCAAGAGTTGGTTAAGCTTAAGGTGAAATCCCAAACTTTTTTGGCCAAATCTTCATCCTTAGCCAGAGGGCTTGGTTCAAATATGTTGCTGTCCTTCAAATATTCTCCGCTAACCCCTTTAAGTTGTGGGTGCAATGCAGCATAGCAAGTTGTTGCTGCTCCCTGCATAATCACTCCCATGCAAATGAATTAGAGTTAATCTTTTGAAATTAATTTAGACACTAATGTTATGAATGGTTAGAAATGTTGCATTTGCGTCGTGTCATATTCATTAAAAGTGCAGATTTTCTTAAAAAGTGAACAAAAGTTACCTGCTCAACACTCTTGTAAATAGGCCAAACCAGCATAGCTATAAGTACTGCATGAAACCAAATCAATTCTGAAGCCGGATGTATATGTTTTCTAGTCAATGGTTATAAAAATTATGCTGAGGATAATACCTCTAATGCCACCACCACTGCGTACTGCGTTTGTATTAACTCCTCCGGGATGAACTGCGTTAGCAGTAATGTTCACCCCTTCTTCCTGAATCACAAATAAGAAAAGAGAATAGCTACTTTGTAGGTTCAACCAACATCCTACATATACAGTTCTTCAAATTCCTACTTTCTATGTTTTATAGACCTATATGGAACAGGTGATAATCAAAATATTTTTGGTAATGTTAACATATTACAAAAACTATATCTATTTAGAGAAATTATATAAGATCATATTCCAAGTCCAATCATCAACACAAAATGTTATAAAAGTACCTTAAAGAGTCGTGTAAGCTCTTTAGCAAGCAAAATGTTGCCAAGCTTGGCGTGTCCATAAGCACGAAGAGGATTGTACCAGCTGTGTCGGTAATTCCACATAATATGGCGTGAAATAAAAAAATCTTTTTAGGTGCTTCTTAATTGAAAAATATATTATTTTAAGCGAGCAAAAAATATAGAAAATCAGCAAAATAGAGTAATCTTGAAGGTTACCTTGATCTGTCATTGATTTTTTCCAGTGTAAATCCTTCACGGGTTGCCAAAGCGTGACCCATTGAGGATACGCTAACAATCCTCCCTTCTCGTTTGCTTTCACGTGCAGTCTTTTTCATTGTATCCAACAACAGGTAGGTCAAAAGGAAAGGACCTGCATGGTGAAAGATTTTTCAAATCACTTCTTTAAGTAGGGAATTTAGGATAAAGAAACATTAAATGTTAAGTAATTTAATTTGTATTTAAGTATTTTTTGTAATAATTTTAATACAATTAGCTTATTCAAAATTTTAAGACAAATTAGGATCAAGTTAGAGGACCAAAAATTTATTTATTCCTTGTAATTCAATTTTCACTGTGCCTTTTAATAGCTTCTTTCAATTTGAAATCAGAAATTCTAGGTTAGAATGAAATCAAATCAGAAGATTAAAATTAGGCATTGTCATATATGAATATAGCACAACGTACCAACATGATTAGTTGCAAAGCTCAGTTCGATGTTGTCTTCGGTAAGTGAGAAAGTAGATGGGAAAGTGCCTGCATTGTTACTTTGCGGGAGGAACAATAAAGAAAATATAAGAAAATAATGAATTTTAAAATATTGCTTACTGCTATATTAAACATTGCTAAGATAGGACAAGTAGCTAATTTGCAACATTGAAATATTGCTAACATCAGGCTAGGACAGAGACGAGAACTTGCTTGAAGTTAGTTTTCTTACATGAGAAGATTGAGGGGACGACCAGAAGCAATATACTCTGATGCAAATTTCCTGATTGATGCGAATGAACTAAGATCCAAGTGCATGACATCAATCTTAGCATTTGGGATTTGACCAAGTATTTCTTCCTTCACTTTATTGCCAGCATTAACATTCCTCACTGCCATAACTACATGTGCACCTCGCAGAGCAAGAACACGCGCCGTTTCCAAACCAATCCCATGTGTTGTTCCTGGAGTCATGAGATTTATCAAACTTCGGCTAATTTAGTTATTCTGACCGTCCACCGGATACATTAGGAAAAATCACCAGTAGGGTTGTCAGATTACTTGAATATGGTTTCAGTAATTTATGACAAAATTTACTCACAACTACACATGGCTTTTGTATCCAACTTGATAAATCCTGGACCCTACAACTTTGCTTAAGACTAGGTCTTCTCAAGCTCTGAAATATCTTAACCCATGATAAATTTCTGTTTATAAATCAACATTCCAAAACAAACAAGCAGCTACTACAAGATTACTTATACTTAACAGTTATGATGAGATATTAGGAGCAAACCATTCATTTCTCAAATAACTAGAGAAGGCAAGGAAATGCTACTGAGGGAACAGCAAATAAAAGCAAACCAGTGACGATTGAGGTGAGGCCAGCAGCATCAATTCCTTGTGTAACCTCCTCAGACGTGGAACCACCTGAGAACCCAGATGGTCCTTTCGAGTAAAACAAACCCATCTTCGTCCCTGCTGATTGATTCTCCTTCGTTGATACAAACTTGGTATATTCTTCATGAACGACGCAGGCTATTATATAAGAATTGAGGTGAACCAAATGCTTTCTGTTGTCCCGTAGCTTGGACAGATGCCAATTACAATTATCTAGTATTTTAACGATTCATTCTTATCAGTTATCAAGCTTTAATTTCATAAAAATGTCTAGATTCAACAACTGATGTAACTTTTTTCAATAAATAAATACTGACGTAGCTTTTCTACAACCAGTCTTATCATACCAAGAAATTAAGAATGGACCTCCTGCTTACTATATAAAATCTGATGGTCAGGTGAGTCAACTTAAATTACAATAAGTGTGAAAGATTAATTTATGAAATTTTACTTATAAAAATCAATCTACAATGAAAACAGACTAAAATAATAATACAAATTCAATCAGTTATCAATAATTAATTTAAAATTATAAAAATATAATTAATTCAATTTTACAAAAGTCATGCTCATGTTCCCACTTAATAAGGGATTCTCAATTTTATTGCCATATTTGAAAATTATTTATCTTATGTTGCAGAGTTTATTATTAGCCATCTTGTTGTCATTAGCTGTCACCAAGAGTAGTTTCTTCTAGATCCCAATTGTTTATGGGAACCAGGAGAGTAAGTCAAACAAATTTACGTCCAAGAGACGCTACATTTATAATATAATTTTGGTATATATAAGAGATATATTTTTCAAAAAGGTATTTTTGTAGTGAAAATTATGTAAAATTGCTTGGTCATAAATATGTCTGATAATTGTACAAATAGTAGCCAAAAATATAAAAATTAATTAATTTTAAATGATGAATTAAATTAAATTGATAAATTATATTATTATATAACAGCTAATTTTTTGAAATTATGCTTTAAAAATATCTTAATTATATTTTTCCATAATTACACTCTTCAAAAGTGTTTTTTAATTTATGATACTAAAATGTAATTAAAGATTATGCAAAATGATATTTTATTTTAACTTATTTGATGATCCTCAAGACATAAAGAGAGAGGTGAATTCTACTATTTCACTTTTTGTTATTTCTAAACTAATGAATGGTTGTATAATAGATTCTTGTATGATAATTAAAAGCAATTTTCACGATTACCTTTTTTCTTCAATAAGTGATGGGCAACTTTTTATATAATATCGTCTTTGTCACAAGTAAAGAGTAACCTTTAAAGTTGTCTTGCTTTTGCTACGAGTGAAAAGCAAATCTATACAAATCTTGTTCAAGTTCAAGATGAATCATCACAAAGCGTATCGTATGCAATTTCTCTAATTACATCAATTATATAACTAAAAACCTCATTCTTGTTCACATCAATGAACAAAGGCTCAACATGTGTTACATAATGCACTCTTGCATTCTCTAGCCTCTCAAGACATCTAGAAAATTTTTAACATACTTAATCATTCTTACACAACTTATAAGTGGTTTACTTATTAAATGACTAAGATAAGGATACAAAAAATATTTCAATGGCATGCTTAAGTCTTCATATAGTTGATTCCTTGTTATTCTTAGTTTTTTCACATGAATTGCATATGTGTTCTATTTTACTTAATTTCTTCATCTTTTAAATTGATCAATCAACTTAGTTCCTTTTCTTTAGTCATCCTTCTATTGAACTTAATCTTTAACATTTTAACTTATTAATATCACTAAGGATTAAAAAAATAATAGTAATATATTTTATTATCATCAAAGCTATAGGTCTGAATCTTAACAAATCTACTAATCTCCACCTTTTCTATGATGAAAAAATTTTATGATGAAAAACTTTAGTGATATTAGTGAAAATAAATGATATTTAGTGAAATTGTCCTATGTTAAAGCAATATTTATTTCATGTTCTTCCTTATTCATGCATCCTGAAATAATTAAGTTTTAATATCATTGTTCTCTCCTCTCTTTTTTTTTTTGTCAATATAAAAAGGCTAATGGTATATAATTCCATAAGCATGAAAAAGATAATGATAAATAACTCATGTATCTCTTCTTTAAAGATTGTAACGTATGGGCAAAGTTCTCAACAAGATATTTGTAAAAACAAAGAGAATTTTTTGTATAATGCTTATGTATCAATTACAAAAAATATTTTTTTCTCCGTGTAAGCACATAGTGTAATGTTTTCTCCTCTTAAATATGTATTTTAGGTTAATATACTCAAATATTATCAATATGAAATCAAAAGTATAGCTTCCTTTTATGCATCACCGCTGGTTACCTCCTTTATTTTATCGTCTAGTTTTATTACAAATTGTTATAAAAGTAAGGAACCTTGTACACTGAGGTTGTTGTTGTTGTATTCATAATCATCATAAATTGACGTATTCATAATATGTTTATATGAATTATGTGACACACACATGTATACACACATATTTATATATGATAAATTAATTAATATACATATATATATATAAGTCTTGATGGATGGTGTAAGTAATATAATATTCTCTTTTAGATATATGAGAAATTAAAGTTCTCTTTATGTGATTAAAAGGCGTTATATATAAATGACATACTTCTTTGATAGAAAATACCTATATGAAATGAGAGCATGTATAATAACTTTATGCTTATGACCTATATGGAATGATCAATATAAACAAAAGGTAAATATAAACTAAATAAAACTAGTTAAATTTATATAAATTACTAGAAGAAAGCATCTCCTTTTAAAGGGTAAAGGTAATTTAACATGGATATAGTCTTTACTTCAATTTGGCATCATAGTAGCATCCAAATCTCTAAATTTTAAGACAATATCTTGATCTTATTATACCAATCTTGTTCAAATTGTGATCTTTGTATGGTTTCTGAATACAAACTTCAAAATTAATATAGTGAATAATGCATAATGCATGACAGACATAATAGTATTATTCAATGTACTAAAGCAAATTAAGATTAGGGGGTTACATCACGTTTTTAATATTTTCCTGCTATACTTTAAAATATATATACACGTTGACCGCTTTTGAAACTTCTACTGTACCTCATTGCTTACTGTTAGGATTTATTTTCAATATATCCTATGTTTATTTTTATTTTTGGCATTTTAATTGGACATGTGATTTTTCCTGTTAACCTGTGTTAATGTGCCTAAATTTGAATGTGGATTAGAATTGGAAATTATCTCTAATATTATCTCTTTTTGAAGAGGAT
>JANZLH020000397.1:1953068-1972235 GCA_026770325.2 Erythroxylum fimbriatum
ATTTTCCAGCTTTACTTCTCAATTCAATTCCTAACACTTCCAATACCAATTCCACATGCATAAGCATCCTAATGACAAAAGAATTGAGCCAATAGGTCATCAAGACCTTCACTTCAATATAAATCCATAAATTTCAGCATCTATAGTCAATCAATTTCTTTTAAGTACTAATCTTCTAACCTTACTAAAATCACTTCAAAACCACATTTTATACACTCATCATCTTAACCTTGGTAAGTCTTATACAAACATACCCAACAATTTAACCCATATGTTTCATGACCTTCATGCATCCACAATCATATATATAATGCACAATATGTCACAAGTATACATGTAACAAACATAGCATAATATCTTACCTATTCAAGCTTTTAAACCTTCAATTCTTCTTCACTTCTTCTAACTACCTTACCAACCCTCCACTTCACTTTAGTCATACGATCACCATCATAAAAAGGGGTGGAGAGGAAGGCTCTTAAAGTAGATAAGTAAAAGGGGAGCAACGATGAGGCTAAAGCCAAAGGAGAAGCCAAGGAAGACTATGAAGATTTCGGTTGGATGAAGGAATGAACTCAATTTTTTTCCATTCTTTCCCTTTTAGAGAGCCGTGAATGGATGATCAATAATAAGAGTAGTCAATGAATTGAAGAGTATCGTGAATGATGCAACCAAAGAAGACAAAAACAATTAAGGATTGGAGGACACTTGTCCCTTTAGAAAGAAAAAACAAAATAAGCAAAAGACAAAAGTCAATAACTAAACTTTAATCAATTAATTTCAATTCCTTCTTGCATTTTCAATGGTCCCACGGTTAACCCAATAGTCCAAGTCCATTTAACATAAAATTTCAGTACTAAAACCAACCGGTTCGCCGTTTGGCGATTTTTCCGGTCTGAGAATTTTTTTCGGAAAATTACAGAAAAATTCCGATAATTCCCGTAAAATGGAAAACACACAATGGATCACTTAAAATAATTTTCAAATACCATTTCCCCATTATTCACAATAAAATTCCATTTAGACCCAATACCGGGAAATAATCATGAATACATATACAGTTACTTTGCCTGTGCAAATATTCACTGTTGACCAATAACAGTATGCATAACAATGCCAAAGCAGTCCTAATCACTCTTATCCTTAGCCAATTTACTATTTTACCCTTCCTGTCGGGGGTGGGATGTTACAACTAATTTGGAACTTCTCAAAAAAGCGTTTTTCAGGTATATTTTTTAGATCAATTAATGAGCCTATTTTTAGTCCCTTTTGCCCTTATGTTTTACACATAATTCCCACTATACTTGCAAACACATCTTTCCTTTTATTATGTATTTAACTATTTACTCAACTTGGATAATTATTTTAGAATTTATATAATATTATTTGGCTTTTTTATATGTTTTAATATTTATTTTTTATATTAGTTTATTTATGTTATAATCTATATAAAAGATTCAGTTAGACATATTTTGATTTATGTTTCATATGGTTTAAAATTATATAATAATTAATATATTGTGCTTTGCATACTAGTTAATATACTAGTTAATAATTAATATATTGTGCTTTTCATATGTTAAACAATTTACGACGTCTATACAAGGAGACGTCGTAGAAAGGGAATGTTTTACGACGTCTTCCAAACGTCGGCATTAACAACCATTTATCGACGTTTCCTTATAACGTCGTAACATATACTCACATTCACGGACGTCTTCATACACGTCGTAAAATGCTACTTTTCCACGACGTCCTAAATACGTCGTTAAAACATTTCAATCTGTGACGTCTACTTCAGACGTCGCAAACTGTGTTAGCCTTTACGGACGTCTTTAGAAACGTCGAAGAATATCTGCCCCTTCAACGACGTGTTCCAACAGACGTCGTAGATCACCAATGCTTACCCTACCTTCCACGACGTTGTTTGCGACGTTTGCATTGACGTCGAAGATAGTGTTCTACGACGGCAATTTTCCTTTACCGACGTTTAAAAAACGACGCGAAAGGCCTCCTTTTCTTGTAGTGTCAAACTAAGGTGGTTATACAAACCTCATCACATGGGTAACATTCAATGGAATCATATTTTATGTTAAAATAATTAGACATATACTTAATAGAAAATATTTTTAAATATGATAAATATTTTTAAAAAGAATTTAAAATGATAAATGTATTAATAATAGGTGAAACTAGATGAAAAATTCGCTTATTTTACCTTATATTAATTAACAAGGCTTAGCAAAGAGATAAAGAGATAAGGAAATAGTATTAATTATAAAAAGCGAACCCATATAAAGAAAAGACCTCTACAAGGTGGTGAGGCCACTAGCATCAATTCCATTCGCAATCTGCAGATTGCTCTTTATAGCTCAAACCCCACAAATCTTCCTGATTCTAAATCAGACAAACTTTTAAGATTAGTCTGATGTTGTAAAGGCGTCATTGGCTACATTGAATATATGATGTATAAATGGAAGCTGACACCGGCCATGACGTAAAACAATTTACGTGCTATTTGAGTTTCATCATATATATTAACCTAGACAGAACATTAATTGACCCTTAATTTTTCCTAATTTCAGAGTTGCAAAAGTTCCAAAGATGCTCAAATGTAATATTTCAGAGGCAACAATAGTTCTTTACTGCTCGTTCAAGCATTCTACCTCTAGGTTGGCTTTAGCACGACAACCAAGTGTTAACATAATAGGTATAACAAACAATTACTGACTTTTACAAGAAGAGAAAAAACAAATATTAGGGCTTAGTCATCATCAATACCACAAATGTCCATTCTCAACTCCAAAAATCGGCTATTCCTAGTCAAGGAGGAAAATTCTCATATATTTCAAAGAAGCACAACAAAATTAAAAAAGCGAACTTCCTGAACAAACATCAAAGATTTCGCATATGAAATTGGTTTCTAAAGCACAATAGTAAACTAGTTCCTGCGACCACTCTTATGTTCATGTTTTGCAGTATCCTCAACGCAACTTCTTGCAATACATGCCAAAAACATCTAACATCAAGCACAGGCACTGAACAAGTCTTGCCAATGAATATTAGGATCACTGAGAATTGATCAAGCTCAAGCTGAAATCCCAAAGCCTTTTGCCATAGTCTTCATCCTTGACCATATGATCATTACAAATCACAATCAGCTCCATGATATGATCATTGGTCTTAACATTTGGATACTGAAAGATTTTATCAAATATGGTATTAACAATTCAAAGTCAATTCAAGATATAAGAGAAGCAACGGCTAATTGAAGAACATGGCTATTTAAGGAAGAGCAATTGCATTTGCAAAAGGGGGACATACACCAGACCTTCGAAATACATCAATAGCATCAATATTTTTAAAAGTCATATTGTTATCAAATCTCTTGTGCTTTAGAAAGTGAAAATTCTTCTTGAGAGAAATTATTGAAGCTTATATCAAGCAAATCACTTTTTCATATAGAGGCTACCTAAATATTACTAGTTTGAAAGATTAGAGAACTTTAAAAAATATGTACTTGTGAACTTGAAAAGGCTCGTCAATTACTACATGAGATTTTAGTGAAACACTCAAGTTGGATACTTAGGGGCTTGATGTAGGCTTGGATTATAAGTCAAATCAGTATAAATTGACTGCTTCATTCCTCTCTCTCTTTCACTTTTAAATTTCCGCATTATATTGCGTGCGTGTGTTCATTTTGGCAAAAGGCTCCTTCACTTTTATAATAGGCTCCTTCTATTTTCAACTTGCAATAGATTCCTTTCAATTTTAATAGGTTCCTTCTATTTTAAATTGTTTTGACAGGATTTATCATTTAACAGGCTCCTATTGTCTAACAAGATCATGTCGTTTAACTGGCTTTTATTATCTAACAGCCTCCCATTGTTTTAAACTTTAACAACCCCCTGTCTTCTATCTCTTGCGTGTGTTTGCTTTATTATAAGTAACAGATGATTAAATTAAAATTATCCCTATTTGCTAAAGCCATTACATATTTTGTGTAATAGTAGAATTTACTTGCTAAACATTTTTTAGGAAGAGTGCACTAAACTTTTTCTTCAAATAGTTATTTGTTGGATATTTTTTACCTTTCTCATAAAGTTAGACAACATTAATTACATTTTTATTTTTAAATAACTTATCGATTAAGTTACGTAATTTGATCTAGATAAAGATAATAAGGTAGACCAATAAATGATCTAAGTCACTGGGCCAAAGTCCAGGAGAAACATGGATCTTGATTAGTATGAACTGGACTCATATTGGACTTGTGAGGAGGAAGCCGATATGGATGCTATATAAAAAGGTTAAGGTCTCCTACAATTGCTCATGTCATTCGTAAGCATCAAAATTCTCTGACCCGTTAAGAAAGCTTATGTTTTGAGAAAACTATAGAAAGGCTTTATCGTGTCTCAGTGAGCAGATCTCGTGAAGGCGACAGTGATTCACGCTCGTTTCAACTTTGGGAAGCTTGTTTAAAGTTATGGAACCAAAATTAATTATTTTCCATATTTTTTTGTTTTTTTCCTTTCACGTTCTATCTGGGATACGTAACTAAGGTCTCATTACGTATTACACGTGGTATTAGAGCAGTGACATAAACGAGTGGTTAAAAATGAAGATTTTTTGTTTTTCTCCATAAGGTTTTCAGATATTAAAGTTCGAGGTTTTTAGCTTTTTCTTGCTTATTGATGCATGAAAGTAGTATACATGTTTAGCCTTGAAAAACGGGTTAAAAACGAGCCCAAGAGACAAAAAATTGGTCAAAACTGGATAGAAATAGGCTCAAATATCAGCGGCCGACAGAGACCAACGCTTGCACAGTGCATGCAAACGGTCGAATATGTTAACACGTGCACTGCGCACGCCAAGCCAATGGGAGACGCGTGTGGCACTTGCGAATGCATATGCCACACATGCACAGTAATTTCCAAGGGGTGACTGGCACGTGCCAATGAGCGGTTGACATATGGTAGATGATAAGGGCACGTCAGTACGTATGTTGCATGTGCGGCAGGTTGGGGAAGGGTCGCTTCGCACGCGCCACACATGCACATAGTGGTGGGCTATCCCACCCTTCAGATGATAGCAGGACGGATTCTATAGTTGTTTAGTATCCACCACTCATACAGTTAAATCTGGTGGATCTAGGTGTTAGTACCGTGCCTGTATAGGACAAGAACCTATACCTGTGCACATAGAGGTTCCTAGGGTACAATAAGCAATGTAGTTGCAAAGATCCGCTAGAGTGAGACAATCTATTATCCCAGCTAACTACATAGTTTATTTGGTGAATAGGACTGTGATATTAGACATGTTGTGGATCTAGTTACTTTTGCATAAGCTATTTCTAGATCCAATGCCGATTTGTGTTAGGATGTAATGACTAATGAGATGCAAGCCATGAAGCATAGTAAGGTCTGAGAGCTGGTTGATTTGTCATAGAATTGCAAACTCGTCAATTGTAAATGAATAAAGTTGAGCAGTTTAAAGCTAGCTTAGTTTCCAGAGGGTTCACCCAAGGAGAAAGGTTTGACTTTATGTTAGCTCCTCTCTTGTATCCTTAAAGGATACATTCTGAGTGATTAATGCAATGGTAGCTTATAATGATATAAAGTCACATCAGATAGCTATCAAAACCGCTTTCCTGAATAAAGACCTTTATGAAGAGGTCTATATGGTATCACCTAAAGGATTTCAATGATCCAGATAGAACTGGCATGATTTGCTCTTTAAGCAAATCAATATATGGTTTACAACAAACCTCTCAAAAGTGATACCTTAAGATTGATGAGGTTTGTCCTCTTTCGGCTTTATGGAAAATAGAGTTAAAAGATGTTTGTATCATAAGGTAAGGGGGAGCAAGGTTATCTTCCTATTATTACATATGGATGATATATTGCTCAATTCCAATGACTTGACCATGTTGCATAAGTTTAAGTGACTTCTAGCTAAGCATTTTGACATGAAGAACCTTGGTGAAACATTTTTTATCCTAGGTATGCAAATTTATCGGGATAGATCTTGATACTCATTAGGCCTCTCATAGAGTGCATACATTAAGTGAGTGCTATAAAGGTTTAATGTGGCAAACTATAAACTTGTCGTAGCACCTATCTCCTATGATGAGAGATTATCTTTCTCACAGTGTCCAAAGAATAAAGTAAAGAGAAAGGTTATGAGGAATGTTCCTTATTCTAGAACGATTAATAGCCTGATGTATGCCTAGGTGTGCACTAGATCGAACATTGAATTTGCAGTTGGACTGTTGAGTCAACACCTGGCTAACCCAGACATAGACTATTGGAATGCAGTCAAGCGAGTGTTGAGACATTTAAAAGGAGCCAAGGTTATATGTTGACAACAGAAGGGTCAACAAGCTAAACCTTGCAAGGTATATAGATTTCAATTTTGCTATGTATCTGAATGTTGATAGTCCACCTTAGGTAACATTTTTATGTTTGCAGATGCTACAATGTCTTGGAAAAGTATTAAGAAGATACAAGTAACTTCCTCAATTATGCATGCAGTGTGCATGCTATAGGGCCACTTCACAGACGATTTAGCTTATAAACTTGATTTATAGGTTGTCTGTGGTTGATTCAATGGCTAAACTCATTCGTTTGTATTATGACAATCTTACTACTATGTTGTTTAGTAACAACACAAGAATGTCACAGGGTCTTAGCATTTGGACGTCAAATATTTGACCATAAAGGAGTTAATACGAAAAGGTGACATTAAAGTTTAGAGCATTTAAGGACGGAAGAAATGTTAGTTGATCTTTTAACTAAAGAACTTTGCCCACTTATGTTTGAATGACAAGTATACAATATAGGTGTATTGAAGTCCTTAGACACTATTAGTTAGGGATCATTATGTTTGCTTCTTAAAAGTTTATACATTTTGATGTATTATGATAGTATGGTGATTTATCAACAAAGATGATCATTGTTTATCCTCAGTAATACGTATTATCGTACATTATCATAATATGTATGAAAGTCTTAAGATCTGTGTTAATCTTATGCCTTTTAAAGGTCATTGGGCATATATACAAATTGACCTTGAGTATATGTCATTAGAACATATAAAGTTTAAATGGATATCTATAAACTTCTAAACATGACCTGGGGGATATAAGTGCTTAATCCCATAAAGATTCTCTTATACAGTTTAGCATTCAGTTAGAGAACATAAAGGTTTTCTCTAGTATTGTTTGGCATTCGATGAGAGAAAACAAGTTTTCTTTAATGCAGCTTTGCATTCGGCGAGAGAAAACAAAATTCTGTCTACTGATATTTAGCTTATGCAGTTTAGCATAAAGTTTGGAGAAATCTAGACCTATAAACAAAGATAATACAGTTTAGATCCAGGTATTATCTTAGTTTGCCACATTCTATTTTTCCATTCATGTTAGTGAAGTATTAGATATGCGTGATTGTATTTGATCTGAGTCACACATGACATATGCATTTAATACTTTTTGATATCGAAAACCTTGCGGGATGAAATGATGGACTTTTGTTAACTTTGGATCAAATATTTTGTTTTAAACCTAGTCGACCAATACAGTAGCATAGCTTAAATGAGTTTTTAAATTATTTTAAACTTGAGTCAACACTACAATTAAGTATTGTCCAAGGAGGAGAATGTTCGATATTTTTGACATTTCCCATAAATTTGGACAATATTTAATTCTATTTTTCAATTTTTCAATAACTTATCGATTAATTTATATAATTTGATCTAAATAAAGATAATAAAGTAGTACAATAAATGATCTAAGTCACTAAGCTGAAGTTCAAGAGGAAATTGAATCTCGATCAGTATGGACCGAACCTATATCATGCCTGTGATGGGGAAACTCTATATGGATGCTATATAAAGAGGTTAAGGTCTTCTGTAGTTACTCATGTCATTAATAAACATCAAGATTCTTTGACTCATTAAGAGAGCTTACGTTTTGAGAAAATTATAAAAAGGCTTTACCGCATCCCGATGAGTAGATTTCGTGAAGGTGGTAGTGAATTCATGCTTGTTTCAGCTTCGGAAAGCTCATTTGAAGTTATAGAACCGAAATTAGGTATTTTCTTCATTTCTTCATTTATTTCCCTTTCACGTTCGATTCGAGATACTTAACTAAGGTCCCATTACGTATTACAGTGTTATGCATTGAACGGTGTACCATTATATCAAAGCCAATATGTGGTTACAATTATGACATGATTATCTAATTTTGTTTGACTCTTAATAAATTCAAACATAATTGATTGATTTTGAACTTGTAGGCGTGAGAACATTTATTTTGATATATATAACAAATAAATCAATCGATTAATTGATTAATTCATTAATATTTTGTTCCTAATTTTTAATTTATTCTTGCTTCCTTTTTGCTGTGTTGTCTGGATAGATTGTTTTCCCGATAAGCTCATGGACGTTGTAATTATATTTAGTCTTATCTAAAGTTAGCTTTGTCTGCGGAAAAAAGATTAAAACAAAGCTAAAGGAATCAATTGACCTTCTGTATGAAGTTACATGACCAGCCTAATGTACATTTCTTATGTATGAGATCTAAGTTTCCAGGTGGAACAAAGAGGAATCTATGTTCCACCTATGTTCCATCTTCAAAGGGGTTATTTAACTTTCATCGGAGGCTTTGGTAAAAGACCACATCACCACACTGAATTTATTCAATCTTAATATCGTCGATATTCATAACTAACAAACCATATATGTTCATAAATACAACAAACTCTACTGGAAGACTACATTGTCTCATATCGCTCCAAGTGCAGATAGTACATAACTCAAGGATTGGTCAAGCTCAAGGTGAAATCCCATACTGTTTTAGCCAATTCTGCATCCTTAGCCAGAGGGCTTGGTTCAGCCATGTTGCAGTCCTTAAAATATTCTCCACTGACCCCCTTAAGTTGTGGGTGCAATGCAACATAGCAAGTTGTTGCTGCTCCCTAATGGTCAACCCCGTGGAAAAGAATTATAGTCAGTGTTTAGAAATAGAAGCTATAGTCAGTCGGAACTTTGCATTTTTGTTTTTGTCGTATCAATCATTAGAAGTGCAGATATTCTTGAAAATAAGCAACATTTACCTGCTCAAGATTCTTGTAAAAAGGCTTAATCATCATAGCAATTAGAACTGCATCAAACCAAATGAATTCAGAAAGAGAATATATCTTAGACAATGAATTAAAAGAATTATATTATCTGAGGATTATACATCTAATGCCACCCTCCCTGCGTATTGCATTTGTGTTCACTCCTCCGGGATGAACTGCATTAGCAGTTATGTTCACCCCTTCTTCCTGTATCACGAATAAGAAAAGAGAATAGCTACTTCGCATATAAAGACTCCTGGATGCAGCTAACATGAATCACTAGCTGAGTGTAGTTTGAAATATGTACAAACTCTGGTGAGGTTTCCTAATTTATTCCACATATGTACTAGAGATCTTTCATATGGAGGTGCTAGAATATTAAGTTGCATGAATATTTCATAAAATATAAGTTGTTAAATATTTATAGTTTGAAGGAGTATTCTAAATCAGAATGAACTCATTATGAGGAGAATCATCTCCGATATCATTTTCAGAATTTGAACTCTAATAATCCACTTATAAACTTAAATAATAACTTGAATACCTTAAAAAGCCTTGTAAGTTCTTTAGCATGCAAAATGTTGCCAAGCTTGGCGTGTCCATAAGCACGAAAAGGATTGTACCTGCCTCAGTGAACACATATAATACGGCTTTACAAGATTGAAATCCTTTTTTGAGTCCTACTTAATTAAAATAAACCGCCAAAACTGAGAGTGATTTACCCTGATTTTTCATTGATTTTTTCTAGTGTAAATCCTTCACGGGTTGCGTAAGAGTGACCCATTGAGGATACGTTAACAATCCTCCCTTCTCGTTTGCTTTCACGTGCAGTCTTTTTCATTGTATCCAGCAACAAGTAGGTGAGAAGGAAAGGACCTGCATGTCCAAAACATTTAGAAATCATTTCCTTAATTAGGAATTTTAAGACAAACTTTCCATGTTCTTAACCAATTGTTAATCAAATTTCATTATCTTATAATTTTTTATTTGTTTGAATCTTATTATATATAAGATATAGCATTTTAATATAATTTTAACATAAGATATAAAATTCAATTTGTTTAAATTGTATGCACAAAAGATAGAGGTTAATCACTATATAATTATTGGTAAGTTTACCTTCAACATTTACAAAGAACGATATGGATTCCAATTATTTCTTCTGAAATAGTTAATTTCATTACACATATATTGATTATAGTCCTTTTTATTTCAAATAGCAATCATGTTCTTTTTTCAAAACAACCTCAAAATAAGTATTACATTAAAAAAGGTAAAGTAAGCAAATGTAAACAGTAAACATTAAAATAAAAAATGGGATCAAGGTGGAGTATCAAAATTTTGTTTTTCCCTTACTTGCATTTTATTTTTATTGTGGTTTCCTTCAACTTGTAATCAATAATTCTAGGAGAAATTGTTAGCTTAAACGATGAATATTCTATTTCTCAACGTACCGACATGATTGGTTGCAAAATCCAGTTCTATGTTGTCCTCGGAAAGTGAGAAATTACTTGGGAAAATGCCTGCATTGTTACTTCCGGGGGAACAATAAAGAAAACATAAGCAAATTTTCAACAATGAAACGCTAAGTAGTTAAGGTAATGACTGAAACGAGAACTTGCTTGAAGTTAGTTTTCTTACATGAGAAGATTAAGGGGACGGCCAGAAGCAATATACTCTGATGCGAATTTTCTGATTGATGCAAAGGAACTAAGATCTAACTGCATGACATCAATCCTAGCACTTGGGTTTTGACTTAGTATTTCTTCCTTCACTTTATTGCCAGCATTAACATTCCTCACTGCCATAACTACATGTGCACCTCGCAGAGCAAGAACACGCGCCGTTTCCAAACCAATCCCATTCGTTGTTCCTGAAATCATGAAATGTAATAAACTATTATTCCAGTAGGGTTCCCCTTGTAGCTGATTTAATTATTCTGACACTCCACCAAAATATATACTATATATGAAATCACCAGTGGAGTTCAAGATTTTTATGATTGAACCAACTGAATTGATTCAATTTCTAAATCATTGGCACAAAGCCTTAAGATGGGGCAAACTTGACTCAAACTAGAAAGGAAGCCTCGAAGAAGGAAAGGAAGAAAATTAAAGTGCACTTACCCTCATCCATGAAAGGTTGGATAAAGAAATATTTGAGAAAATAATCAACAAAACCATATTAAATAAGACATAGGAAACAATCTATAATTAAGTACGAGAGTTGATGAGGTAAAGAAGGAGAGACTTTCAAACTCTAAAAGTTGAGTTTGAGACACTCTTAATGCTTAATGAAGAGTCTATTTTAGATTACTTCATAAAAACTTTTTTAAAGTGGTGAATCAAATGAAAAGGTTTGGTGAAACTATCTAAGAGGTTCAAGTTATAGAGAAGATCCTATGATCTCTCAACTTGAAATTCAATTATGAATAATATGAGCAATATAATTGTTAATAAGCTAAGTGGATCTTTACTAGTTCATGAAGAAATGATGAATCCCTACAAGAAATAATGTCGTAGAACAATACTTAGTCTAAAAATTATTACATAACTAAGTGAAAAAGATAATTCATACATAGAATTGGACAAGGTCATGAACACATCTAGATCTAGGAAAAAGGAAGAGGTGAACGAGATTCTTCTAGTCAAATCAACCCCAAGATCCTCAAAATGGTCAATGAAGGGAAAGAGGAAAAGGAAGAGACAAATTTGGCATAGATAATAAATGGGGAAATGACAAAACCGAACTTAAATGTTGCTTGTGTGACATGAACATTATTCTAAATTCTTTCTAAGAATGAAAAGAAGGTAAAATTAGTATAAGTTAATAAAAATTAAATTGAGGAAACTATACTACTTATATTAAAGAAAGAGCCAAAAGGTGGAAAGAGCATAGGCTACCTTAAGACTATGTTTAACTGGGTGGCTATTAACGGAATGAAATGGAATGTCATATTATTCCATCACTTGGGAGGACAATTTATAATGGAATGAAATGGAATAGGATGGAAGGGGATAGCTTCACAGTACATCTCATTTCATCCTAAATAGTAAAAATAAGTTACCTTCGATTTTAGAAGCTTATGGTGAAATATAAAATGATAAACAACATTTTACTATATTACATTATAAACCCTTCTTCCAAATAATATTTCACTATATTACATTATGAACTCTTCCATCCATCTCAAACAATAATTTTCTAATATTACACTCATTTACATTTCATTCTATTATAAACTATTTTATTTCATCCCATTAAAAACCTTATGTCCAACCTAGCATAACCTAATAATCCAGCTGGCAATCACATGATATGTGATAAAAGCAAATTTATGAAATTAGATACCAAATTGATAGGTTCATACTTGGTGATACTATAAAGGTGGAGATCAAAGGTAAAGGTATGATTTTTCTTTTAAAAAAGGTGGTCATTAGCTTCTCTCTAATATCTTATTCTAGAACTAAAAGCCATATTTTAAGCATTGGCCAACTTTAGGAGAATGGTTATGAAATTCATATGAAGTTTATATTCTTTGATAAGAGTCATAACGTTAATCTTATTCTCAAGGTGATTGTGACTAGCAACATGATGTTTTTATTGAACTTATATGCTATGATGGCTTATGTTTAAATATTAGGGTTAATAATTCTTCATAAATATGACATATGAGATCCAACTGAACATTAAAGGACTCAAAACTTTAGGAGAGAAGAAGATGGTGAGAGACATTTCAAAAGTATAGATCATCCTAAAAAGTATGTGAGGCATATTTGCTTAACAACAATTCATTGAAAGTTTTCCACAATAATCACTTTCAAGATCTACGATGTTCCTCTAGCTTATTCATATAGATGCTTTTGGTCCCATCAACGCTTTATCATTTAATAAAAATTGTTACTTTATTCCCTTATTGATGATTATAATAGAAAGGCATAGGTGAAATTTAGTACGTACAATTCTAAAGCTTTTGATATTTTTAAAAATTTTAAAATTCTAATAAAAAAGAAAGGATTTTGATATTAAAATTCTAAGAGATTGTAGATGTGGAGAATTTAGGTCTATTGAATTTATAAGATGCATTATGTTATTTCGTCCTTTTATAGTGATATATTAATAAAATATAGTAATGAAGAAAGAAATAAATAATCATGTATATAGAGACAACTATAATAGAGTTATATATTGAATCAATTGCATGAGTGTTCTATCTTTTAAATTATATTACAATAAATAACTTAAAAGATGTCACTCCAAATGAAGTATAGAGTGAAACTAATGCTTCTATATCACATTTAGGAATGTTTTTCTCTATTGCATATGTGCATATTTAAGAATGATAAAAGATCCATTTGATGATCAAAGTTATAAATTTATTTTTTTAATATGATAAAAGTTCTAAAGGCTATAAGTTGTTCAATCCAAGCAATGGAAAGATTATTAGTAGTAAAGATATTGAATTTAATGAGAAAACAACATGGGATTGGAGCTCTCAAATAGAGGGATATTATGCTTCATATTTTAAAGACGAAATAGAAAAGAAATTTGTTCATGAAGTTAGAAGTGATTTCTTCTCCATTGACCTTACCAACTCTCTCATCTTAAGCATTATCATCCACACTGAAGTATCATCATCCATATCTTCACTAATAATCTTAAGGCCTCAATGATATTAAGGACTTTAAAATTTTTATAAAAATCCTATCTTGCTTTATATGATTGCATATATTATGCCTTTAAATTCTAAATATGTTAGTAAGAACAAGAAGTGGATGCATGCAATGAATGAAAAATTCAAGTCATAAAAAAAACATATGGGAACTAGTTTCTATTTCAAGTATTATCATGCCACTAATGTCAAATGAGTATACAAGATTAAGAAAAATGTCAAAGATGTAGTGGAGAGATATAAGACAAGACCTATTGTCAAAGGGTACAAGAAAAAGCAAGGTATTGTCTGTGAAATGGTATTCACCTTTGTTGCTTATTTGAAAATAATTCATTTGTTACTTACTGCCCAGAATTGTTGGGGGATCCATCAATTTGATGTCAAGTCTTCTTTTTTCAATGATTATTAGAAGAAGAAGTCTATATGTAGCAATTAATAAGATACATTTTTGAAATTAAAATAGTCATTATATGGACTTAAACAAGCACAAGAGTTTAGAACAATTGAATGAATAAATTTTTCAAGAGAATAGTTTTACTAAATGCTTATATAAATATTTATGTTAAAAGGAATAAAGATAATCTTTTTTATATCTACATTAGTGGTCCTATCTTTATATGCAGCAATCTAAAGAAGTTTGACAAGTTCAAAAATTCCACAAGTCAAAATTTGAGAAGAGTGGCATAAGGTTGATGTTTTACTAATTGGGAATCAAAACAAAGTAAATGGGGGATGAAATTTTCATCATTCAAGAAGGCTATGCAAAGGAGAAACTTAAGAAGTTCAATATGTTAGATAATTAGTCAATAAGCACTCATAGAGAGTGTAGAATAAAAGTCTTCGATTGACAATGGTTCACAGCTCGAGGGCTAATTAAAGTTCCTCTTTCTGTGGAATAACAGGTGCAAGTCTTTTTGGCATTCTCTCGCTTTGCTCTTCCTCCCTCCCTGATCGAGACTGGGGTTGAATCTTTGCCCATGTTTCATGTTCTGATATCTGGGACATCCGAGAGTCAAGTCTCACCCCATCGGGCATGGCGATTGCTGCCTATGACAGTGAGAAAAGGGTTGATAGCGCCTCATTCAGTTGAACATAAAGTTTGGGCCTAAACTCAAGTAGGAAATTTTAGTTGTTTACTTGCTCATTCACAATTACTACCACAAGAGAAGAGAGTCCCCTATAGCTCTAAGGGGACTTATGAAATCCACGACTTTCTTATGTTTTGGGGTCTTGAAGACTGAATTTAGCTGAGGAAGCGAAGCAGCCCTAGCCTCTGTCCGAACGATCATTCCGCTGGCATCTTGCATTCACGCCTCCGTTTGACTGCCGTTCGGGGATGTAGTTAAGTTTGATGAACAATAGGCTGTAAATCCAACTTTATTCAAAAGTCTTCTAGGAAGTTTAAGGTAACTGACTTGCATAAGGCCAGATATAATGTTTACAGGTGGAATTTTTTATTTTTGAATGGATATTTTTTTCTATAGTTTACTTAAGGCCAATAGAATTTTTCAATATCTCAAAATTATAATTGACAATAACATATTTTACTCATCTTTTAAGGACTTTAATTTGATGGTTTTTATGATTATGATTTTAACAGAAATTTTGATGATAGGAAAAGTATTAACTTTTTTTGGAAAATAATACAATTGTTTGTATTAAAAAAATGACTCATAGTAACAATCTATATTTATTAATCGAAGCATGTTGTAGTTTATTCTTATAATTATCATGATATGTGGTTGAGAAAATTGTTAAATGAATTACATATAAAGTAAATTGAAGCAACAAAGCTCATAATTGATTATATGTTCGCTTAAGCTTTAGCAAAGAATATAATGTTTTATGCTAGGAATAAATATATTAGAACAAGTTTTTATTTTATTCTAGAATGCATTAATAGAAGGAAATTAACTTGGAGATTATGAAGTCTTGATCAAATTGCTTCTACTTTCACTAAACCCCTGATGATGTTTTCCAAAAACTACAAATAATGCTTAAAGTTGTTCAAAAATTAAGTTTATAAAAAAGGTGTATAAAAATAACTTACTTTTAAAAGTATGTAGCAACTTTGAAAAAGTAATTGAATAAGCCCACTTGCCACTTAATCAATTCAGAAGATTTAAGGATTATTTAAATTTATAGGTGTCTAGGTTCAAACAAATCTAGCTTTGTTCATTTGAAGTTACTCAAAGAGGGTTTTGATGAAATAAAAGATAAATAAATTAGCCTTTTCTATTATATAAATCTTATTGTCATTAAAAATAATTTTTTGTTTGTAGTTTAGTATTAAATGACTTTAAGTTAGTACTCTAAAATCAATCATTAACTCTTTAAATAATTATGTAGTATTTTATTTTAGGTAAGAGAAAAAATAAATTTTCTATTTTTTTTATAGTACTCTTATTTCATTGTTTCAGAAATAATCTTTTAACACTCTCAGATCCTGCATTTAACAGGATTTTTAGTGAGTTGGTGAAATCTTGCTTCTGTGTGTAGGAGTGTATAAATGTTTGAGAGTCAAATCATTTTTCCAAGGGAAGATTAGCCATGAAGTTGCTTGCTTCTAACTTCATTTAATCACCAATATTTCCGGATTATGGCTTCTTTGCATTTTGCTTCCTCGTTGCTAGCAACCTGATGGTCACGTTTTGGTTGGAAAATTGGAGAAAACATCAAGGCTTTTGTCAGGAGAGAAAACAAGTTGTTCGACGCTTCTGGGTCTTCTTGGTTGCTTGTGATTCTGTATTTTTTGACCACGGTTGACAGACAGCGCGCGGGCATGATTACCGAAAGGAAGAGAAGTAGGGTTATTGGACGCAGGCGTATGTTGGTTGGTACATGAGTTTAAAGCGGTGAAATCTGGTTTTCTTATGCAGGACTTTGAAGAGTTACACAAAGTAAAATTCTTTTCGGCTTTTGGTTTTATAGGGATTTGTTTTATGGGGTTTTAGTTAGATCTGGTATGTTCCAACGTGGGATCTTTTAGGTTATGTTCTTGAGAAAGAGATAGCCACCCAATAATATTCTTGCCAACTCCTCGTATTCCGACTAGTAACATGTTCTACTAACCAGCTTCATCATAAACTCATAACAACTACTACTTGTATTGGTCGAAAGAGTGACAACAATTTTAGTGAGACATTAGGAGTCAGTATATCAGTGTATATAGTTGCTTTCATTTCACAAATATAAAACAGGTAACCAGGAAAAAATAAAAGCGGACCTGTAACGACGGCAGTGAGGCCAGTGGCATCAACTCCTTGTGTAACCTCCTCAGCCGTGGAACGTCCTGAGAACCCAGATGCTCCTTTCGACCCAAAATTCCCCATCTTTGTCTATCCTGATCGATTCTCTCTCACTGATACAAACTTATAGTATATATTATTGCATGATCATCAAGGGACAACTGAGGTAATATATAACAAGTAAAGCAAACCTTATCTGCTGCTGTAGGGCAGATGGTAATTACAATTATCCAAATTTTAACCATTCCTTCTTATCATGTTCTTATATAAAATGTCTCGATTCACAATTGATGTGAACTTACCAATAAAGAAAAATATGTTGATGTAACTTTTAGTGCATGAGTTGCGTGTGATCATATATATAATAGGTTAGGTGAGTCTGACTATCATAGGTGTGAATGCTTTTTAAAATATTATTACGTAAAATGGATATACAACGTAGATATTATAAATTATTAAGATAGTTTCAATTAGTTAATAACACTTCATTAATTTAACAAAAATCTTGCTCAACTTAACAAAAATCATGCTCATGTTCCAACTTATACGGAAATCGCAATTTTCTCAAGTTCCAACTTATACGGAAATCGCAATTTTCTCAAGTGTTATTTTTCTACGTACGTTGAAGAGTTGAGTATTAGCCGTCACCAAAAAGAGAAGTTTCTTCTAGATCCCAATTGACAATAAGTCAAACAAATTAGCCTTCTGGCTTAGACTGTGAACTTTTGTACATATTTTTGCTTATTTATTTTTTTTATTTACCAAAAAAATAATAATAAGTAAAACAAATTAAGTCGAGACGTTGCATGTATTTGAGAATATTTTGGCAAAAATGTAAATAGAAATGTCATGTAAAAAAATATTGTAATAAAAGTATCTTAGTTGTGTAAGTCTTTTTTTTACGATTTACCTAACCATCCTCATTATTATGTATGGTCCATTGAAATACTTTAACCCTACCCACTATATTATGTTGCCTACCTAACTCTTTGTCTTTGTGATGGGCAGAGACTTGAGTAGGGTTTAGTGGATTTAATCCAGCTTGTTTGGTCCCTATCTTCACCTAAGCATCATCTGACACCATTGCTTGGCTAAGGAAGAGGATAGAAGCTCCAAACTTCTCAGATCTACGGTGGAAGGCAATGGCTGGAGGTATTTCGGTTACATTTCCACTGCTTACTTCACCTATATATATATGGTTATATATAGTCTTTATATGCATAGATTTTGTACGTAAATTTTGTATGAAATGTACTACTGTGAAGGTTTCATTTTACATTTGGTATCAGAGCTATAGCTTACCTCTATCTTGCCTTAGAAACTATCAAAATAATTTCCTCTGTTTTCCTCTATTTTGGGCTGCGTTTCTGCCGAACATGTTGTTTTGAGTTTGTTGATTTTTCAACGTATTTGAACTAGTTGGAGATGCTAGAGTTGTGTTTCATGCTTCCTGGAGCGCTTGACAGTGACAAAAATCGTGTAAGGAGGAAGGGACGATGATGGCCGTATGGAAGGCTTCGATGTTGCCACATATGGAGCGTTGCATGGTCGGGTTTGATACGTCTCGTGTGCATCGCCTGGCCTTCCTCGTCCCACCGCCGACCTTCCCGCAACGTTTGGCGTCTTCTGTACGTCAAACCAATTGGGGCTCTGAACTGACCCGGCTGGAGGTTGAAGACGACACAATTTTCATTTTTTCTTTTTTAGAAAAATTATTAATATTAAATTTGTTTTGTTTTAATATTAGTAATAAATTGGGTTAATTCAGACCTAACCTATTTTACCTATAAAATCATTTTTGGGTCTTAATATTTTATGAAAATATTGATTTTAATTATGTATGTCTTTCGATTATTTGATTAGATATGCATATGATAATTGTTTAATTTTGCACAAATTACATGTGATTACTTGAAAATTTTGTGTGTATAAATTAATAATTATTATAAATGCAAAAATTAGATTAAATATTTTGTACATTATTATTTGATTTATTTGCATTATTTATTAATTGATGCAAATAGTTAGGCTTTAATTTAAAGCTTAAGATAATGTTAGTGATCATATGATTTTAATTAATTGGGAGTAGCCACAGCATCTCAAATTAATTATAATTATATATTTA
>JANZLH020000397.1:2024492-2045294 GCA_026770325.2 Erythroxylum fimbriatum
TCAATTCAAATTAAAAATCAACAAACTAAAATCCTCAAAATAATTTAAACATGCTTAATGCGAATCGGGGCCCAACACAATGGCTTAAACCTTAAACACTTCAATTGATTCATTAAAGGTAAGGACAAAATCTAATTCTTCACATATTTGGTCTTCTTCAAATGTGCAATGCAAAAGGTAATGTTTCATTTGTGAATTAGGTGAAAATTTTGGATTTGGTGAACATTAATTAAGTGGAGATTGTAGAGTTGGGTAACGTTTGAAGGGTAATGAATAGCAAGTGTATATTTTGATAAATCACTTTTCCTAAGTGAGCCTTTTCATATTTCAATTGCATAAAAATCAAGACGAAAGAAAAGAGATAATTTAGATAAAGAGAAATAATTTATTATGTTATTACTTAAGAAGTATTTGTTGCACAATACTTACATACAAATGAAAATAGAAATGACTTATAAACACAAGACATATAATTAACTTTGTTATTCAACAACTTAAGAATTAAACGATAAACATAAGACATGTAATAAATTTTATTATTCAATAACTTAAGAATTAAAAAACGCATTTAAATAAGTGACTCTTTAACATGTTATTTGTGCTAGTTTGTTTCCTCTTACTTTGAAGCTTCTTGTAATTATTGTTGCTCATTCATTTACAATAGTTTATATCCTTTGGTGTCCTTATTGTTTAAGATATTACGTAAGTAACTTTAAATGTGGGAAATCTGGAATAAATTTTGACTTTATCAATTTTGAGATTTTTTGAAATGTTATGGTTGAGAAATAAGATATATAAAATAAGAATAGATTTGCATATAAAAAGAAACTATAAAGAGCCAACAAGAACACAAGAAGATTTTAACCAGATTTAGTCAATTAGGTATACCCACGTTCTCAAGAGTTGAGGATAATTGATGTTTATTGATTAATTAAAACGCTTCATTTGATGAAGATTACAAGCGTCGTTTATATGTAATATGTTTGTATAGTTGTAGTTAATTGCAAACTCCTTTTTTTGGTAAATAATTGTAAACTCTTTTTGGTATAATTCTACTCAACTTACCTCTTACCAAACTTAAACAAATTTAACCATGACTCTAGCAAGTCCTAAAATCCTCTTAGAGTTTATATTCCATTAAAATTGTGTTTCTAAATAAGGTTTTCTATAGTCATATCCCAACCTATAGATCTTATTGTTTGGTTCCAAAACAAGACACATGCTCATTCACATTGGTGTTCCCAGACAGTGGATTCTATTACTTCTCTATACATTTGAACATGGCTTATAACATAACCATATCAAAATCGTGTCTTTTAAAGTAACACCTCTGTCACACTTGTAGATTTGTATCTTCAGCTCGTATTTTTACCTCCAATTTATAAAATTGAATATGCTTTGGGCAATGCCTACATTCAAATTTGTGTTCGCCTAAAGACTTATAAGACAACACTTGCATTCTTTCTAAAACACTCTAAGACTATACCTCTGTAGATAATGATCTCTACCTTAGTAAATATACCCTTTATAAGTTAGATTGTAACCATGTCTAACGCTCTTATTTATTAATCAAGTTTAAGTAGTGCTTGAATTGCTCTTTAGTCACTAGCTTAGTCAATATGTCAGTTGTATTCTTTTAAGTAAGAACCTTTTTTCCAAAAAGATCTAACCAAATGTAATTGATTTCTCGATCTATGAAATTCAATATCCTTCCCTATAACAATCATCTATTTACCTTTCTCTTAATTTTCCATGGTCCCCTATAAGGTAGTTGGATCCCTATATAGATGTTAAGAGCATAAGTGACTACTTTTCTCAATCATATAATCTTGAGAGCTTGATGGCCTATCTCACCCTATTTATGGCTATATCATGCTGATACTTTCTTCTTAACATTATCATATCTCTCAAACCAGAATTTTCACCCCATTAGCATCTATTCCAAACTATTCTAGTTCTTTTGTATTAAATTTGAACTAATAGTACTTTCTATTAACCGTAACACATCCTTTCAATATGTTTGTCTTAACATATGTTACTCCCCAAACATTGCATCCTTACATGTCATTATATAGTTTTTATCCAGTGCAAGAAACTTGTAGAAGGATATCCTTCTAGTGTTTTTCTTCCTTTAATAAGCCCTCCTTATAAAGTTTTGACATCTCTCATTCACGGAGATGACCTACTTGTATATGTCATAATGCATTTCTTCTTTTGACTATATTATTATAACTTTGTCATAAATAACTATGCTCTCCATTAGTTTATTGATGCGTTTTTTGCCAAATTTGACACTTTCATCATAATTTTTATAACCATTGCTAACTTAATGTTATCTCTATCAATTTTATATCAAAAACTATTTTTATATAAGGTTTTGGTTCTTCCTCAAATCTAGTACATACTAGACACCACTTAATATCCTATACCACGCCATCAAACATCTTAATCCAAACTTCCAAGAATCTAGTAAGATCATCCTCCAACTGAATAGTCCTAAAGTTTCTTAATATATATGACACAAACTGATCTTTATTTGGTGTCATATGATATGAGATTCTTGTATCTAGGATATATGAGTGTTATAATTAACTTTTTAAAACTGAAAGCATATCTCTATCATTGCAATATGAGTTCTTATTTTGTACCATAATAGCAAACCTTGGTGAAACAGTGGAATTCCTTTCATCCCTTCACTCCTTTTTGTTTGGATAGTCCCTCCTAATATGTTCAATTTTTCACACTTATAACACCAAACTATCTTTCCATCTTTGGATTTAAATATAAAACTTCACTTAAACGAGTCATATTTCCCCTACTTTCTCCCATAATCTTTTTTCCCCTCACATATAACATTTTAACTTGAGAGCTTCCATCAATATTGAATCGTTGCTAGTTGTGAGACAATAACACAGTTGTGATGACTGTATCATTACCTAATGTGAACATGGTCACTAGATATTCATAAAAAAAGAGATAAAGAACAACGCATAATGTTTTATCCTTGTCTACATTAGTCACTTCGAGCCTTAATAGGTCACTGAATATTTAGTTGAACACATTTTATATTGTTTCAAATATGTTCCCTCCTTTATCTTTAGTATGTATAGTCTCTACTTCATATATTACTTATTTGTGAGAGATTTTGACATGTATCGACTCTCCAACTTCTTCCATATCTCCATAGGGGATGCAATATCCATAGTATATGACTTCCTCGTTTAGACATTTATGATTTTGGACCTATAACTCCTCTCAATCAATCATTTATGTCTTCTGACTTATTCTTCCATAGCCTCTTTAGTATGCCTTCTTATGCCAACAAATCCTGTACTCTTTATCACCATAGTTCGAAATTCCTAATTTCATTAAAGCTCCTCACTCTTACAATTAAAGTTTTGATAGCACTTGCTAAGAAATAAAAATTATATAAGAAGAACATATTTGTATGAAAAAAGAAAACAAACAAAAACCAATAAGAACACAAGAAAATTTTAACGAGATTGAACTAATTGTGTATACCTACGTCCCTAGGAGCCTAGAGCTACTAATGTCATTTGATCAATCAAAACACTCTATTTACTGAAGATTACAAAATTCTTTTTTATATACTAGGTTTACATAAGTATAGTTAATTATAAACTCTATCTGATACAATTATACTCAACTTCTTACCAAACATAACCTAAATCAACTTCTTACCAAACATAACCTAATTTTATCATAATTCTAACAATTCCTATAATCCTCCCAGAATTTGTATTCCATTAAAAATGTATTTTTATTTAAGGTTATTTATCTCAAATTTGTGGGACATGATCATGACTTAGGTCGTGGATATCACCATCTAATTTCAGACTATGACATAGGCTTAACCACATTTGTGTCTTTATACCATGGATTCTACTGCTTCTCTATGCACTTCTAAGAAAACACCATATTCTTCCACCAACACTCCAAGGTTTTAGGCATATATATGAGTCATGCTTAAAAAGTTAGATGTTAAGCATTTAACTTAATGCCTTTTTTTTCTATCTGTATTTGATTAGGGAAGCTCCTCAATTATTTAACTGTTGAAGGAAATGAAAGATTATTTAACTACAAATGAAAGATGGTTTAGTTACAGTGAGAAGTAAAACAAAAGCTTTGAATATAAATATGGGTAAGAATTGATATTAACAATTAGACTTATGTTAAGAATTTTTCTTTTGAATTCAATAATTTTTTACAAGTCTTTAATGGGTTCCCAATAATTGTTCGGTTCATGCTTAGTAAGTTAATATGCATTTTGATCTTTTCTTTATATTTTTTTACTATAGGTGAAATTAAATAATTTTCTAACGGTACATAAGATAAGATATCTTGAGGTGAAGCATTTGCTTCTCCTAAACTATTGTCAATCAATCGATTATTATTTACTTTGCAAGGAAAAATACTTTTCTGTAAAAGGGAATCTTATCGTTTGGAGCCTTTATAAAGATAAGCTATTTTGGGAGAAGACATGGAGGTACTAGATTTTTCATTATTATTTATTCACTTGTTAGTTAGACATTTGGTTCACTTATGTGCTTATTAACAAATTAGGCTGATTAATAAAAAGGTTGAGCACAAAATATTGGGAAATAAACCATAATGAAATTATAGGCAAAGCTGAATTTTTTTTACAATTTCCCGATGGATCTCTTTAAGTTAATAACTTAAAAAACAAGGGTTGAGGCATACCTAAATTAAAATCCTACAAAACTTTTCTTCTAGAGCTATTAACCACGAGCTATTCAAATGCTCAACCTTTATCCATAGAGTATAAAGAAAGAACTCTACTTTAGAGAGAAAAAGATAGGAGTGATAGCTCCCTGATGCTTTTTTGCTTTTTATAGAAAATACTCTTAAGTTTTCTTTTCAATTAAAGTTAAATTATTAATTAAAATTAAAGTCTAAACTAATTATAATTATAATTTAATCTTAATAAAATAAAAATATCTTATGTTAAATCCTTGAAGTTTCTCGAACTTCAAAATTAAGTCTAGCTTAATTTAAATTAATTATCTCTTTAACTACTTTTTATGTGTGATTCGTTAGTTTCCTAATAAGTTGGTAATAATTATAAATTTTAACTCTAATTTATAATAAATCATAATTAGATAAATTAAAATTTTTAATTTATTCTTAATTATGCAATTAAATAATTTATATTATAAATCAATATTGATGTCTAGCAACATGTCATGACCATTCAATTATTAAGAATGTCAAAGATGTTTGACTTAACTTATCCATACATGGTTATAACCTATAATTTAATCCTTTTATCAGCCAATGTTTTAATTGATTATAATGTATGGAATCAGGGACTACTCTATTTAAATTCAATCATATTCATTCTTACTAATTAGTCATTAATTTATAGTTAATATTGGAAGACATTCTTTTTAAATCTCAATTCAATCTAACTGGAGAATTCCTTAAATCACCACTAGTCAAAAATTTATAGTAGAACATTCTTCCTAATTACTTTAGGGCGAAAAATTATTTATTGACTTACTTAACTAGTAATTAGGGCGAAAAATTATTTATTGACTTACTTAACTATCTTTATATAGTTTATACTATAGCCAAGGACTATTGACTGTCTCATTAGTCTTAAATCATAGTAATTCATATATGAGATACCTTAGTAATTTTAAGTGTAAAGATAAATTACATACCCATCATAATAAGAAAATTCATAGACAACCAAGTAATGTTTCATTTAAGATTCTCATAATTGGGCCAGTTCAGTTAACTTATTATCTAAAAAGCATTCATATATTCATTTAAGTATTCCACACTTTAGTTTATGAAATTGAGTACTTATTTCATAAGAAACATAATGTGTGATAATCTTTCTGCTCCATTACTGACTAATCTTAATAGCAAAATGACTATGAAAAATTTAAAGATAAATAAGTAAATGTAATATGATTCTTAGAATTATGATATCACCATAATTTTATTTGTAAAATGTATTTATCTCAAGGACTTTATCTAATATATTAATTAAGTAAATAAGCATGCATAAGACAAAGAATGCCTTTAATGGATTATATTACAAAATCTACAACCTACCAATTTACTATGAGCATAAACCAACACTGCATTTAAAAGGTGGTCAAGAAGGTGAATGATGCAAAAACACCTAAATTATCAAAGGTTCAATTAAAATATCATCCTGACCCTAACATGCTTATTCCCAAGCTGAAATGATACCTAAAGTAAGTCTTAATAGTTTAACACAATGTTGATTTCTAATTATAAAAAAAATCTTGAATGTTTAAGTCCATGTTTGTATGTTGTAAGGTCATGCTTTAGTATCAACCTCGTAAAATCGCTTCAGCAACTATAGATAAGGATAAGATCTCAAGATAGGAAAGAAACACATTGAGAAGAGAAAAAGAGGCCTTATAACAAACTAGATCGTCTTTTATTAAAGAACCGATAGATGATCTAGAAGGGAGACCAGAAGAGGTTTGTAGTGATTAGTTAGTTCGTTGTAAGCCTTAGACGCTTCATAATGACCTGTTGAATTCATTTTTAAATTTAGGTAAGATAAACTATTAAAAAAAGCATGGAACATCTTAAAATTCATAAACAACTTGAATAATATGCATAACAAGAAGAGGAGATATTTACTTTGTGTTCCTCTTATAAACGTAAGAGAGAGAAATTTAAAAAAAAAAGTTAAGAAATGGGTATAAATGGTTCAAAACTTACAAGCTTTTACTATTCTTTTAATAATAAAACTTTGGCATGTATGTCATTGGTTAATGCTTATGCTTCTCTCTTTTTATTTTTCATTCTAGGTTGGATGGTTTGACTTATAGTTTCTAAGATGAAATCAAGGCCTTACCCTTAGACAACTATAATGTTGAGTATTAACAAGGCTTCAATCATTAAAATATCATCTAATATACAAACCTAATTGATTTGATAACTGTGTTACTTTTTTATAATTGAGTTGTGATGAAAATTTATTGAGTTCTCAAAGGATGTGTAACTTACTCAGATTTTTTTTATTATAGTGAGGCCTTTTATGATATAAATAAAAGAAAGAAACTTTATAATAGTCATATTGCCCCTATAACATATATATATGCATAAAATATTATGTAAGAACCAAATGATTATTGGCCTGGGATATTGGGCCTAATCTAATGACCATTATTGACAGTTGCATAGTGGTTATGTTTGTGTGTGTGTGTGTGGCATTGACAATGATCCATAACAAGAATATATGTAATTTCTCTATCTATTCTCATTCTCTCATTCTCTATTTTTACTCTCTTTCTGCTTCCTTCTCTAACCGACAACATTCCTTAAAAATACCTTTAACATCTAGTATCAAAGTAATGATTATATTGACAATATAGGAAAACAAACCCACATTTATATTTTAACGTTTCAATCGTGGCTGAAGGAACCTGAGATCAAGAAGTGCAAAATTTGGAACAAGTATTGCTAAATCAAATCATAGAAATTAAAGAGAAATGATGGAAGCTTAATCCAACCTTTTTGGTACTCAAGTCAAGCAAAGTCATGATATGGTAGAGCTTAAAGAGATGTTCCAACAATATCTTTCCATTAATAAAACCCTGACCCAACCTCAATCCCTAATCCCTTCCTATAATAAGTCACACACTTACACTATACCCACAGAATAGGGTGGTCAAATCGTATGTGATGCTTATAACTCAATTCATTTAATCTATAGACTGTCTAAGATAAGTGCACCTATCATTTTATAGTATAGGACTCAAAGTACCAAGTGTCGATCCCGTAAAGACTATTGAATATTAGTAATAACTCTTTTTCTATTATCTAACCTGTAATTTAGGTGATGGGGATAATTTAGATTTAAAATAAAAGAAAATAAATTGAGGATAAGTTAACACAATCAAGAAACTAGAATAGAAAAGGAGTGGAAAACCAACCAAAAAACAATGGTACCTAGAATTAAAATCCCTCTAGGATGTCCCATGTAATCATGATTTCACTAATCAATTTACTTTCAAGTTTGTTAGACCATGGAAATTTCTTAGTTATGTTAATATCTTTATCTTAAGACTATTAACACATATCGCAAGGTTAAATAATTGTAATCTATTTCTAATTAAAACCCCTAGAATTGCATTAATTGATCTACGAATTTTATTATTAGGTTTCACCCTAAAATGAAGATTTATGTCGACTTTGCAATATGATAATTTATATATTATTTTATGTAATTGAGATTGAGAAATCCAATGTGTGAATAGATCTATCATAATTGGAAGAAGTTACGTATCAATCTGTATGAAGAAAAATAAAAGCTTAATATGAAGAAAAGGTAAAGTAAAATGGTACTTCCTTGGTTTATAATCTAGAAGTTTATATTTGCAGTGTGATTTCCATCTATTATCATCCTTGCAAAAATCAAATATAACAAAATAAGATATTAGAAAATAGAAAGAAAATAAAATAAACACAATGCAGATTTGTTTATAAAAAGAAACGTTGGACTTGTATATTCACAATGAACATATAAAAGTAATAAACAACATGATATTAGTTTTGCAGGACTAATCCCTTGCTAAATATCAAGATAAAATAGAAAAATAAACGAAAAATTAAAATCAAAGATAGAATAAACATAAATGTAAATGTTAGACATTTTGAAACTCCTGAACAATATGGGTGACCATATTAGACAAAGAATCTAGTATGTAGTCATTTGTTTGCTTATAATCTGTTGTTTTCTATAGATCTATTTGTGTAATAGGAGTGTGTAAGTTTCGAGCATCTTAGGCACTACCTCTATAATAGCCAAAGCATCTTATTGCTGAGGAATTAATAACGATGTAACAAGTCTCGACGGTGGAGGTGGTACTGTGACTCCTAGGTGTCTTATGATCGGTACAAGCACCTACTCCATTCATTGATCCTATGTCTCAAATTGTGCTATACATTATATTGATTCCCATCGTCCATCTTAGATGGTAAACTGCACTCCTAGAATTTGTCCTATATATCTCTCCAACTGGGCAATCTTTAGTTGGCCCTGATATAGAGGTATAAAAAGCCTACTTAGGTGCTACTATAGGTTACAGCAAGGGATCCTACATGGGCTATTGCTCTTATATATTAGGAAGATCCCTTTTAGTTCCATCTGCAACTGTAAGCTCCTCAACTCTTATTAGAATGTAAATATGTCCCTGCTGACCCAACCTCTTCTGAACTATCCTCATTACTTTTAATGTCTCAAGGGTGATAAGCACCATCTAATATATTGGTGTCCTACTAAGTAGTCACTATGATATTCTTATGCCTTGAATCAATCTTGTCTTGTATGGCTCCATGTAGATAGCTCCCACTCTAATCATAGGCCTAATGCTTGTCAAGACCCTCTCAACTATGTTGTAGAAATAAAATATGTTTGCCTTCCCTACCACTCTAATGCCATCTCCTTTTCTACTGATCGTATGACTAATCAACATATATATATATATATATATATAGATCTCAACTACAATTCCTTAGACCTTGTCAGTACGTACTACCATTATGGGCTAATACCCCACAAAATTGCATCCTCACCAACCCTACTAGGAAATGCACTGTAACATTGTATACTCCTCAGTGGTGATATACTCCTCTAAATACAACCCTATACAAAGTGAAAACTTAGTATAGTTGTAACATCTAGTTCGATTATTATACTGTGTAATATGTTGCAAATGCATTTTATAGAGTATGCTCTATTTATGGTATACTAGAGTAATTTAAGCATTTAAATGTATTGTTAAGGTTATAATGGAGATCACGGGTAGACCAGAGATGGTTTTGGACTCGATTGGAAATTTCTCAAAAAAATTTCTGAAAACTACAAAAAGCTATAGAATGAGTCCGAACGAGCTTTAAAAAGCCCTGAAATGTGCTTTAAGGAATTAGGTGACACTTTTGAATGAAATCCAAATGATTTTGGTGAATAGTATTTTTAGATGAATAATAAATTTGGATGAATAGTGATTTTGGTGACCCAACCCCAAAAATTTTTTAAAAAGAGAGAATTGAAAATGTTCGAAATAGGTATTAGAGTCTAATGATACTAAAACAAATAAAAAATAAGTATGATTAGATGGATTTTAGGAATTTCGAAAATCTAGGACTTAAAATGCACTTTTTAGAAAATAATAGTTATGAAGGATTTTAAACCCAATCAAAAAAATATTAATTATCCAATCAATAAGTATTGACCTTAATTTGAGTATTTTATGGTCAATTAGATGATAAGACGGCTGTGGAATATTTTCATAATTTTATTCAGTTAGTTGGTTAATTAAATGCGTAAAAGGAAATTTGGTCTTTTTGTATTCACTAAAGGACAATTTGGTATTTTTTACAAGAAGCTAGCGGAATGATCAGTCATTAGAAGAGAACCAATTAAATGGTGACAAGTGGCATGGGTAAAAGTGTAAATATGAGACATTTTGGTAAAGTTGTCATTATAAGAAGTTATTAAAGATAAATGGTTTAATCATAATAGAAATGGGGGCAAAATTGTAATCCAAGAAAGCCTTCATCTTCTTTAAACTTTGGTGACTGGCCATTGACGAGAGAAACATGGAGAAAGAGAGGAAAAAGATCAGAAAAGAGAAAGGAGAAGGGAGAGGTTAGGCTATGGCCATAGAGGAGTGATCCAAACCATTTCATAGTCTTCTACCTCCAATCAAGCATCCAATAAAGTTACATAGCCATTCAAGTGAAGAATAAAAAGAAAATGGGTTGGTAAGCTTACTAATCTTGTTGAAAATTTTGATTTGTTGGGTCATAGGTCATATTTGGTTTTGATGGTGTAAATTGCACCCTTTTGATGACATATCAAGGTTTTATTGGGTTTTATTGCATTGGAAGCAACTGGGAGAAGAAAATCATGTGAATCTAGTGTATGGAACCTTGGTCAAAGGAGATATCTATTGCCTAAAGTGTTTTATTTTGTCATTTGATGATTTAAGATTAATGAATGGCATTGGGAAGATAGCTTAATGATGAAAGAATGAAAGAAAAACCATGAAAATGATTGGATGAGTTTTTGTCTCCTATTTTGATGTTTTATGATGTTTGTCGCTTGATTTTGATGCTAATGAAGTAAAGAAATGAAAAAGAATTCATTTGGAATTGGTTTTAATTGAAATTTGATTTAGGGTGCATGATTTTGTAAAAAATTGTTAATGAAATTTTATGGCTTTAATGGGTGTATAAAATGTCATGGAAGTGAATTTAAATTAGTTTTTAACTGTTAGAAGTCAAATGGAATTGAATTGGAAGAGTTTAATGTATAGTATGTTAAGTTTAGCCTCAAAGGCATTTTTAGTACAAAAATATGGTTATGAAGTAATAACCATGTGAATGTGATTAAAGATGGTCATTAAGTGAATTTGTAGTATTGGAATGATTAAAAGAAGTGTTATGTTATTAGTTGGAGAGAAAAAATAGTATATGAAGTGTATGTGGAAAGTAATGATGTCGACTTGGTTTATGGTGTTTTTGGTTGGAAAATGTATTAAAGAGTTTAGTGTATTCGTATAAGTTTTCAGATAAAAAAACAAAACCGACCGAAGGATTTCGACGTGGTGAAAAGGAAACTAGCAAGTTGTGAGTTTATTTTAATGTTTTTATATGACTAAATTCTTTGCAAAATAATTGATGACATGTGAGTGTTTGATGACATGTGAGTGTTCTTTAAATTGATTTTATGTAAATGGTTTTCATGAAATGAATAGTTGTGTTAAGTTTTTTGCTAATGAAATATTACAAAAGAATATTACTATTATAATTGTATGCTTTAGCAATATATAAGTTTTAATTTGGAAGTTAAATTTTGTATGATTGGAAGTTACGTTGAAATTATGAATTAAATTAGATGATTATGAATCCTTCCTAATTGATTTCGAAAATAAGATGAATTGAAAAAGTATGAGTTGCTTTTGCCCATGGTACACTGTTAAGCTTTAAACATGTTATTATACCGGTTTATAGTGGTTAACCTATTACAAGTATGCAATGCAGAACCAGCTTCATGACTTGTTACGAGTAAGCAATGAAGAACTAGCTTTGTGACTTTTTACGGGTAAGCGTTGTAGAACTAGCTCCGTAACTATTGGTTTATTGCAGTTAACCTATTATAGGTAAGCGATGTAGAACCAACTTTGTAACCAGTGGTTAACCAGTCGTGGGTCAACCATGCAAAACTAGCTCTGTGACTTTATGCCTAGTGTACGGTATGGTACAGGAACTAGTGATGGGCTATGTTGAGTAAGAAAATTCATGATAGTAATAATGCTGCCATTATTTATTTTTAAAAGTGATTTGAGAGGTACCGTATGGTATCAATTCTAGTGGTTAGCTTATTTTCAATATAAAAGTTTTCAAAAAACTTATTGCCACCACTGTTTATTGTTTAAGAAAAAAGGAAAATGAAAAATAGAAAATAGAAAATTTTATATTATGAGTTTAATTTTGAAAAGCATTTCAAAATAGCATTTCAAAAAAATAGAAATTGTATTCTACGAAATGTTATGTTATTATCAGATTTGATGATGCACGAACAAATTCTTATAAAAAATGCTTTACTATGAGCTTTATGATTGTATGGAATATTACAGTTATATTGTTATAAAAAGTTCAATTTTCTTGTAAACTGATTACACTCACTGAGCTCGTTTAGCTCACACTTACTTTTATGTTTTTAAACAAACCACCCCAGATATGTATACGGGTGTTATAGTAGTTGGGACTTTGCCTTAAGATTAGTTATATCGTCGGGTGTTGCTGTGTTTGTGTTATTTTTGATATGTATGTGATATGTTTTAAATTATTTTGGAAAGATTTTAAAAGTGTGATTTTGTAATTAATTGTGGGATTGTAAATATCTTTTTCTTAATGAACTATAAAGGCTTTAATCCTCAATGATTTTTTTAAAATGTTGAGAATTGTACGTTTGTGATTGCTTGTGATCTGAACTCGAGATCTCATTCCAGAAGTTGAGATGGTATATGAAATATTAGAAGTCTTTTAAAATGTGTTATGCAGTTTTATGAAATTTTTGGATGGTCAAAATATAATCGTTGTGCTACCGAAATTTTTAGTAAAATTATTGAAAAAAAGGGGTTCCCACTATTTTCTACACTTTTAGCTTTTAGAGTATTAAAAGTTTTTAATAGTTGAAAAGCTTGGCTTTGCGGAAATCCTTCAATTGAGTTAGATATCGATTGAAAGGCCACCGTGGGGTCACTGAGAGGGTTCTGCTCGAGTTCCGAAAGGAAAATTTCAGGATGGGTCCTTTCAATAGCTCATATTGTGTATTTCCTCAAGCACTTAAAATTATAAGAAGTTGTCAACATCCCAGGTAATGTCGCTTTTTTATCATAAAGGTGGTGAGGAACTCCTGGGTCAACTCTCTATATTTGGACTTCTCGATCGTGAAAAAAACCATCATATCCACTAACACTAATAAACTCTCAGACTCTTTGAGCAAGTCTGATATAGTCTAGCATCTCCAAAATGATGTTTTTCTCTCGTTGTAAGGATGCGACCTCAACCTCTCAAATTGTGCAGTGTAACCTAAAGCTATAAATTAAAGCATAGGATGTGGAGGTCATGTAGGTTTCGGCTATTAAAGTGGTTTTTCTGAACTACCCTTACTTGTTTGCCTCTTCTTTAGTACCTCCTTTTCTTGCTTTTAGTGTGATTACTCTCTTCATCATTATTCCCTAAATTATGAAATAATAAAAAATGTCAAAATAAATGGAATAATATACATAAATCGAACCATGATAAACAAACATCGAAATAATATCATAAAATCAATTAGTTGTGGACTAATAACAAAAACAAAAACAAATTAAATAAACTATAAACTAATCCATAACTATCAAAATATAACTGCATTAGCAACCCTAAAACATCTAAATTAATCAACAATATTTTTTTAATATCAAATAATTAAAAAATTGCAATTAATTAATCTAAACACCCTAATTAAATTAAATTAACCTAAATAAAATAAAATTGCCCAAACATTTTGCAATTAAACTGTGCAAAAACTAATAAAAATGTAAGACGTGCAAAATAGAAACAATTGCATAATTAAATTCATTAAAAATCAATTAATGTCTCTAAGGATTTAAATCACAGGAATAAATACAAAATAGCTTCAAAATCCTTAGAAATTCAAATTCAAAAATGTAAAATGGCCCAATAATATCAATTGAACCCTTAAAACCTTTCCAATCACATATATAACATAGAACAAATCCAAAGCACCCAAAACAATGTGATCCTACACCTATTGTCTCAAAATATGCACAAGTCAAAAACAACTAAAATAAAGCAATAAATATACCTTAAATTGATGAAATCTCAAGAGAAATAGGTTAGGAGATGGTTTACACACAAGAAAGGGTGGATGTGCGTCATCTAAAGGAGAAAATGAGGTTTTATATGGCAAGACGCAACTTAAATAAATTTTTTCTTAACATAGACAACAATACAACTGTGTAGCTACACCGTGTTGAGAAAATTAAGGTTAATTACCAAAAAAAGCCTAATCTTTTGTCAATTTTTTAATTATAGCCCGAACTTTAAAAAGTAACAATGAAATGCTCAAACTTTCAATTTTTTTTCTATTCTAACCTAAATTTGAAAAAGTGGCAATAAAATGCTTAAAATTTCAATTTTCTTTAATTATAGCCTGACATTATCTGTTGTTCTCCCGATGTCCTCAACCCTTTGTTTTTTGTTTGTTTTTGTAATGTCTTAAACTACTCTCAAATTACAATATATTGCACCAATAAGCTCTTCATTTTTAGTTCGTTTCCCTTATGTCCTTAGTGTGAGGGTATGGGGGTTGCGTAATTTGAAAATTAAAGGGTGAGGGCATCGAGAGAACAAACTAAAAACAAAGGAAAAAAACTAAAATCAAAGCATAAGGTCGTCTGGGCTGCGTAATTTGATTTAGGTCATTTTTAAACAACAACGTCGTTTTAATTTTATGATTAAACAACGTCGTTTCATTAATCTTCATTTGTTGTGTTAATTTTGACTGACGTATATTAATAATTAAGGTTTCACATGATAAGTCACGTCATCATACTTAATGGAAACGCTAACGTCAGGCTAAAATTAAAAAAATTGAAAATTTGAGCATGTTATTGCTACTTTTTGAAGTTCGGGCTATAATTGAAAAATTAAAAGTTTGGAAATTTTATAGCTACTTTTTAAAGTTTGAGCTATAATTGAAAATATATGGGCATGTATCTCAAATGTGTTATGACAGAGTGTAACATGGACCAAAACATGGGCATATATCTAGGTTGTGTTCAAAAAAAGATGATAACCTAAATAAAATAAAATTGCCCAAACATTTTGCAATTAAATAGTGCAAAAACTAATAAAAATGTAAGACATACAAAATAGAAACAATTGCCGAATTAAATTCATTAAAAATCAATTAATGGCTCTAAGGACATTTAAATCACTAGAATAAATACAAAATATCTTTAAAATCCCTATAAAATTCAAATTCAATAATGTAAAATAGCCCAAGAATATCAATTAAATCTTTAAAACCCTTCCAATCACATGTGTAACTTAGAACAAATCCAAAACACCCAAAACAATGGGATCCTACACCTATTTTCTCAAAATATGCATAAGTCAAGAATAATTGAAAATAAAGCAATAAATGTACCTTAAATTGATGAAATCTCAAGAGAAATAGGTTAGGAGATGGTTTACACACAAGAAAGGGTGGATGTGCATCGCCTAAAAGGGAAAAATGAGGTTTTGGGTGAAGAAACGCAAATTAAAGGGCTTTTTCTTAACATAGACAATAATACAATCGTGTAGCTACACCATGTTGAGAAAATTAAGGTTAATTTTTAAATAACACAGATGTATTGGGTTGAAACATCGGTGGTTAGGGTTTTTAAATGGTCCAGAACATGGGCATATATCTAGGTTGTGTTAAAAAAAGATGATAACTTACACGGTCGTGTTGAAACTAAACTTAAAGCACTTGAAATCTACATGATCACCAACACAAGTGTGTTAGTAAGCGTGTCATTTTTTTTAACTTTTGGAAAAACAAAAGAAAAGGAAATAGAATTCAACCTAGTCACTCATACGGGCATGTAAATGATCCTGCATCTTACTGTTTCTCAAACATTTTACCTAGTTTTGGCTACATGGGCATGTTGATGAGTGTGTAGGTGAATAATAACAATTTTCGAACAACATATGCTCAACATAATCTTATTCATAGGTGTGTAACTTACTATAACACTTTTAAAACCCCTTTTATGGGTGAAACATAGTCGTGTCTCTAATCAACATGAGCGTGTAACGTAATACAACCATTAATATGGGCATGTTGATGGGTGTGTAACCCTCTTTAACTTTTTGACTTAGCCAATTTTCCACGTGGTTTAACACTCGTAAATAAAAAACATATACCAAAAATATATAAGATGTGACATTCATACAAACATAAACCAAGAGAAAATTTATACTAAACTACAAAGTTAACATAAATATAAGTGAAACTACAAAAATTAAAAACAAACTAATTGAATCAAAATTACCAAATTAAAAAGCTTGGGTTGCCTCTAAAGAAATGCTTGTTTAACATAGTTTGACATACACCCTTCAACTTACTCCAACATGATTTTAGAAACTAAACTCCTACCTTCAAACCAGACACAACTCTAACGAGTCATCACTCATAATTTCTTGACCAACATCTACAATTACAAAATCAATCAAATCAAGAAAGTAACAAGTATCATCCTATTTAATAGAATGTCTCAAAGTGTCAAACATTTTAAAAATAACACTCTCAATACTAGTTTACTGGCACTTTCATCAATCATTGTCCTAACTGAAGTAAATCATGCGTTAGTATAGACTTTACGTTCAATATACAAAATGCACAAAAAGGGAGGTTGAATTGTGTATCCTTTTTTGTGAATACAATCCCCTTTTATATTTCTTTGAAACTAACTTTTTTAAAGTTATTAAGTGATATCACAACTGTTATATGATAATAGCTTCAAGATTAAAACACAGATAATTTCTATATACTTGTATAAGAACAATAGAAATTAAAAGTAAAGAGTTTAGAGAGTAGACACAACGATTTTATCCTGGTTCACCCCAAACCGTGGGCTACTTCCAGTCCTCAGAATCCTTTCTGAGATTTCACTATTCTTCTCAAATTGTACAAGTATTCTTTTTCCACAGAGCCTCTTCAGGTCTCTTACACCAAGTATTATTTTCGCTCACTTAGCCTCTTCAGGCTCTCAGCTTTTCTTCTCTCTTACAAGAAAGATATTGTGAGTTTTGTTACAGTAATGATAGCTCTAGCGTTTCGCACAACAAATACAGTGTTTTCCTAAAGTTTAAAAACTTAAAATCACTATCTCAAATCACTAACTTTTTTAGTCTTCGACTCTGACTTGTATTTATAGCCTTCGTCTTCAACTACTTTTTGATAACAGCTTCTTTCTTCCTATTTCTTGATTCTTGTAGAAACTGTTATTCAGTTGAGTTCTGTAACTAACTCAAACTGATTAACCGTCCGACGTAGTATCAGGTCTTCGTCTTCGTATCTTCTTACTTTCTGCACTTATTCCCTCTTAGTTTCTTCCTTCTTAGTTTTGCTTCCGTCTCAGTTTTGCTTTCGTCTCACTTTTGCTACTTTTGCTTCCGTCTGATCAAAACGGTTCATCAATTTCTAATATTATTATTAATTGATTTTCACCAAAATTATTAGACGTGAAGTCATTTTGACTTAACAACTTTGAGTAACTTGGACTTGCTAGCTGATATATATAGATTGTTTGGGGCTATTGGTTTGAGAAAATTTCTTGAAGTTAGGTGTTCAACGTATTCGAACATAACTTTGGAATTTTTTAGTACAGTTTCTGTTGAGGTTACTCAAGGGCATGATTGTCAAGCAGGTAGGATTTCCTTTCAACTTTTAGGGCGAAGACACACTTTAACCTTGGATGAGTTTAATGCCATTTACTCCCTTCCCACCGGCTTAGACATCATTCATCGTAGGGTTTGCCCTAGCTTTGATCGATATCATTTTTGGTCTAGCATTGCTAATGGCCCATCCTATACCCCTAGCTCTTCCAAAGCCACTTGCATAAAAAATCCTTGCTTTTGATATACTCAACGTACCTAGTGGGATTTTCGCTAGAGGTGATTGCACAAATGTTATTCGAACTTATGAATTGTATTTCTTGTATGCTATGTACCTTAGTGAAATTGTTGATGCAGGTTCTTCCTTGGCCTCCCAATTTCAGCGTGTTGCTACTTAAACTAGTGGGGAAATTACTATAGGTGGTTTGATCACCCTTATTGTGTTATCTTTAGGCTTCGATCCCCTTGAAAATAGGGAATTTCTTGTTCAAGGATCTGAGCGAATAAATTACCCAACTCTAGAAGCTATGCAAATGTGTAAATCGGTAAGGGGACAACGTTGTTGGGTTTACCCTATTAATGTCATGTTCCGTTTGCCATGTCCAGCCTGAACTATTCTTCACAATCCATCCAATATTGGTTGGATGCCTTCGCTAGGTCAAAACACTCCAGATCCATCAAATGATACCCCACCTCCTCCTACCTAACCTACTGCAATACCCTTCTCCTCGTTCCAACCAGCTCCTTCCACATTTGATTTTAGCGCTCTCCAATCAACAATCACCTCCATCCAAACCGAACAAGCTAGTCTTCGCACCTTAGAGACCGATCAAGGTCAGCATCTTCATCATTTAGGAGATACCCTTTCTACTATTAGTGAAAATCAAACCGCTTTGAAACAAACGGTTGAGTCTCATAATGCTCAAATTCATGATATGACAATCGCTTTCCACTTGTGGCATGAGTGGTATTCCTCTCTAGGAAACCAACCACCTCCACCCCCCTTCTCAGTGATCGCCTTTTCCCACCTCTCCTTCCATTGCGTACAATGCTTAGTTCAAGTAGGGGAGGGTTGTTTTGTTTTGTTTTGTAAATATTTCCTTCTTTGTTTTGTTCGACTGTTTTCACTTTTTCTTCCTTTATTTTCTTTTAGAGCATTTGGGTGGTTTGTTCTTGCACTTTTATGATGCGCTCATCTTTGTCAACTACTAACTCCGTAGTAGTGGTGGAAGCCCGTTCACAACTAGGCTTAGCTCCGGGATAAATTAACCTATCCAAATTCTTTTAGTTGGCTTTTTGAGTCGAAAGGGACTAATTAATTTATCTTTCTTGGGGGCCTCGTTGTTGTTTCTATTCTGTTATCGGAGAATTGCTTGATTGGCTTGGTTCTAAAAAAAAAAGAAGACGAATATTATTAGGTGACCTGTGTGAGTACCAATACTAGCTGAGATTGCTAGAAAGACGCCATCTTCCTTTAAGTTCTTGAATGTATGGAGTTGCTAGTATTGAGAGGGATTTCCCTTTTTGGGCTGATACAAATTCTGCAAAATCACACACTTTTAGTATACCAATTCTAATCAGCATGACTGACACGACATTCGTTCTCCTTAAGTAGCTTACGTACGGAGCAGCTAGCAACTGGGAGAGTTAAGTCCCTTTTTGGGTCGTTAAATGACTCGAAAAAACTTAGGGTGTTATTTGGTCTTTAGTTACCCCTTTGAGATGCAAGCTACTGGGAAATACCTAATGAGGTACCCCTTTGAGGCCTGTATTACTAGGGAATAGTAATATTGATTAATAATTTTGTCGCCAAGCACTCTTTTGAGACAAAGAGGACGATGGGGGATGATCCTAAATTGTTTTTGAAATGTTTATTTACACTCCTTTTAGTCCCGATTGATTTGATGATGCTAATGAATATCTATTGTGATTAAGGTTTATTGAATCTTTGAGCTAAGCTTGTTAGAGATAATGAGTGATGAACTATTACTTGGAGTGAGTATTTGATTAAGTTGTGCTGCATCGAATTATTTTGCTTGATCTTGTAATCTTAATTTTTATGACATCTGAGCTATTTTTCTCCTTTAGTTTGCATTTAAGTTTGATTTGCTTAAGGACAAGCAAAAGTCTAGCATAGGGGAGTTTGATAAGTTGTTATTCTTGATATATTTTAGCTCTATGTTGTCATTGTTTTTTTGTATTGAATGATGTTAAACTGCCTTTAGTTTTTGTAAATTTGGTACTGCTGCTTGGTTTTCAGTGTTTGCAGATTTTATGGTAGAAAAATGAAGATAGCCAGAGGAATACACAGTCTACTCGTGTAAAGAGACACAGCCCGCGTAAAGTTTGCCAGTAAGAGGGAGATTTCAGTGAAGATCCGAGGAGTACACGGTCAGGCCGTGTAAATTAACACTGACCGTGTCTTCCAATAATGAAATGGCAACCATAACAGAGAAGAACACGGTCTGCCCGTGTATTGCCACATGGCCTGTGTTGTTAAGTCAGAATTTTTGACTTCTCGTATAAAGTAATTTTGATGAGAAACAAAAGTGAATACAAAGTAAAAAACAGACGGAAGCAAAAGCAGACGGAAGCAAAAGCAGACGGAAGCTGCGAAGTAACGAAAAGAAGACGGAAGCAAAAACAGACGAAAGCAAAAGCAGACGGAAGAAAAAGAAGACGGAAGCAAAAGCAGACGATGCGAAAGCAGAAGATGAAAAAGCATAACAAAGAAAATCGAAGCTATCAGTATATGGAAGTTACGGAGCGCAACTGCATAACCGTTTCTTTCAAGAATCAAGA